>JABUQX010142537.1:0-2500 GCA_015478945.1 Trachelipus rathkii
TCATCTGCATTTCCATGGTTGTTGGCGTTATATACATATTATAAAGGGAGTATATATATATATTATTATTATATTATATTATTATTACATATATATATTATTTCATATTATAATATATATATATGTTGTTATATATATATTATTATATACATAGCATAGAATATGTCCAAATAATATTGGTTGGTTACTATATATATTGTTGGTTATTATATTATTATTATTATTGGTTATATATTACATATATAAATATATATTATTGGTATATATATATTGCTATATATATATTATTATATACATATATACTTACATATATATATATTATTATAAGTTATTATTATTATATTATATATATATATTATGGTTGTTATTATTATATTATTATATATATACATTGCATACATATATATATATATATATATATATATATATATATATATATATATATATATACCGTATATATATATATATTTATATATATATATATATATATATATATATATATATATATATATATATATATATATAATAGCATATATATATATATATATATATATATATATGTTAACTTATATATATATATATATATATATATATATATATATTACTTTGAAGTTTAAAGAACAATGTGAAGTTTATTTGTGCGAAGGCCAAAGAATCCCCAAAAAAGAAGTGGTCATGTAACATTTATGCGGCAAAAGCAATTCCAAGCAAGTCGCAATTCAATAAATTTTCTTTCTATTACCTCTTACAAGATTAGGCAATTGGAAAATATCATAACTAAGCTCTTCTATCGGTTTGCTCGGATCATTCGCTTTCTGACCATAAAGTAGTTTTTGTTGCAAGGATTTTTTTACTTTTTTTTCATTTTGACTTTTTTCTTTATTTTTTATAAAAATAAGTTTGTTTTTTCTTGTTATTATTATTATTTGTCATTTTCTTCTTTCCTTTTTTTTCATTTTAATCTTTTTGCATTTTTTATTTTGACTTTTTCTTTATTTTTATAAAAAAATAGTTTTTTTTTTGTTATTATTTTTATTGGTATTGTTTTACACTTCTTTCTTTCTTTTCTCTTCTTATCTTATATATATATATATATATATATATATATATATATATATATATATATATATATATATATATATATATATATATATATATATATATATATATATTTTTTTTGCATATATAAAAAAAAATATATAAATATATATATATGTTACATACAAATATTATATATATATATATATATATATATATATATATATATATATATATATTTATATATATATATATATATATATATATATATATATATATATATATATATATATTTTTTGCGGGATTTAAACAACCAACAAGAAAATAGAATTATAGGTAGAGTGAAAATTTATCAGAAGATCAGATTGCCCATACGATCTCACGGAGAAGGATGTAGAAAGGAATAAGGAGAAGGAGTAAGGAGAATAAGGTTGTGAAAACAGGGAAATAGTCACATGCAAGGAAGAAGAAGAAATACTCCCGTTGATGAACGTAAGTAAAATTGATTGAAGTTTGTTTTTTAGTTCAAATTTTCTTAAGAAAAAAAAGAGAAGAATTAGGAAAGTTTTAATAATTTATTTATTTTAGGGGACTAATTGGGAGCCGGACTCGGCTAAATTGGAGTTAGACTGGACGTGGAGCCCGATTGAACTTGGAGCCTGATGTGGGGATCATGATTCATTGATGATCGTTAATTGCTACGAAGTAATAGGTTACTTCCTAAATTTGAACGAATAAGGATCCTGCTTAAACAGAGGAAAATAACTCTCCGAATTTATTATGTGTGATCGATTGCCTTCCAAATGACTGTGAGTATTTAACATGACAACAGATTGTGTATTAATTTGTAAGCCATTGTTTTACTATTCTTTGAACTCAATTGTTCGTTTAAAGTGATAAACTTTATTTAATTAAACACTTGCATTACTACTTGGTTTTTGAACATTGTTTGTCTTCAGACATTAAAAGCAAGATAGGTTAAACTATTTAGCAAGTGTAAATTTATTATTGAAAAGTGACCTTAGCTATTTTATTAATTGTGCATTGATTCCTTAATAGTGTTTGGCAGCGGCCTGCATTTAAAAAGTTATCAGTGTAATTGACAGCAAAACATAAAATTACTTGTGAACCCTAAGATATAACTCTATTTGGTAAACATAATTGTTAATAATTACTTATTTTCTTTTGAGTCTAATTTTTCCGAATGAGAAATTGCCCTGATGAAAACTGACATTGTATCTTCAGTCTCGATGATGTGCCTCCGACGAAATAGATGAATTATCGCTGTGTTGGACCTCGCTTTTCGTATACTGGTTTGCTTAGTTATTTAATGTCCTTACGTATGTAAATATTGAAATTATTAGCATTTAAAAGTTTTGTTAGGTTAAAAATAAAGATTGCTTATTTTTTTTGTAACTATGTTTAATATATTTAGAAAATACTTTGTTTGTCCTTCCTCTCC
>JABUQX010142537.1:7500-15000 GCA_015478945.1 Trachelipus rathkii
GGGAGTTGTGTGGCAGGATAGGTTCATAAAAAGAAAAAGGAAAAACTAGCTAAAAAATAAAGAAAATTGAATTTACGGATGAAGCAAATTTGAAAAAAGTCAGTAGATTAACACCACAGAACGCGCAAGGAAGTTAAAAGTTTGTCAAGATGGCGGAAAAGTGCAATGTGATTGTGCGGAGAATTTAGTGACGGATCCCGTAGAGATGGACAAGTGAAGACTGAGGAGGGTTTTAAAGTGATTAAGTTTAAGTATTTTGATGATAATTGTTATAGTCCCAAGTGTGGGAACCGTTTTTGAAAGTACCAGTGTGAGAACATAAACGTGAACGCCAGATCGAGTGCAGGAGTGCCAACCTTGACAACAGACAACTAACGGGAAGGATTAACGGGTGCTCAGGCGTCTTGGCCGGGCTTACTGGATGCTCGTGATTAATGGCAAAATTACTGACTTCCTGGAGGGACGGGTTGGGCGGCGTCTCTTTTCCCGAAGGGCGTTGGTTGAAGAGGAAGGTATTCTTGTGCAGCAGAAAAATGACTAGAGGAACAACTCGTATAGGTTAATGCATAGGTTAAAAGTTATTTGAAGTAGGTTAAGGCGATAATCATGCCGTTATAAGTTTTAGTTTTGATGTATATTTTCAATTACCGATTAATGTATATTGTTACTTGTATTGACGTACTTTTATTAGAAATTATTGAATGATGTACTGTTCAGATTTATTTTGATAGATTTAATGAAATTAATATGAAATGATTTTGTTATAATAAATGTACTAGAAAATCCCAAAGCAGTTTTTGGACCTTTCACCGAGGAGAGCCTTGATTCGATTAGAATATATGTAATACCAAGAATAACCAAAACATATTTAAACATTTGACAAGAAATATTTATTACCGACTAGTTTCGGGTAAGCAGCAGCTTCCCATTTTCAAGGTTGATAATACAATGATAAGATTTATACAAAAATAAATAGTATAAAATTAAAATTTAAATAAATAATAATAAACTTATTGATAAAGAATGATTAAAGTATAGACTTGAAAAAAGTTCACGAATAAGACAAAATTTCACTTCAGTAGTATTAAGCTATTAATAATTTAAGGAGATTTTCATTTGAATTTTGGTTTAAGGATTATTAGATGTTTACAAATATGTATGCTCTGTATAATAGTAATAATAATATAATAGCAATAATAATAATAACTGTATATTTCAAAATATATATATATATCTTTATAATATATATGTATGTATTAATATATATAATAATAATAATATATATATATATAATAATAATATAATATATAATATATAATATAATAATATATGTAATATGTATGTAATAATAATAATATATGTATAATATATAATAATATATATATATATATATATATGTATATATGTAATATATATATATAATAATAGCAATAATAACATTAATAATAATGTATTATATGTATGTATATGTAATATGTATATATATATGTATAACAACTGCTAATATAATATAAGATAATATAATAATATAATTTGTAATAATAGTAATAATAATAATAATAATAACTAATATATATGCTCAATATATAATAATAATAATATATAATATATGATTTATAATAATAATGTATAATAATAATAATAATAATAATAATAATAATAATAATAATAATAATATAATAATAATAATAATATATATATATTTATATATAATAATAATAATAATATGTATATAAAATAATATGTAATAATATCAATAATGTATATAATAATAATAACATGTAATACTATAATATATATATGTATATATATGTAATATAACCTCACTAATATATATATATATATCAATGACGCAGCTCTTAATGAAAGATGATGTGGTCCCTAATTCTTTTGGAGATGGCAAGGTATTAATCCAGGCTGGCGCCTCTTCCAGGCGCATCTAAGGTGCACCTCCACGCTGCTAATTAACAGTATTTATATTATTATTTATTATTATTTATTTAAATTTTAATTTTCGAATTATTTATAAAGTATACTTCTTATAATTTTATTTATCATCCTTGAATCTTGGAATTTACTTCTTAAGAAAGAAACTAATCCGGTAATAAATATTTCTTGTCAAATGTTTAAATATGTTTTGGTTATTCTTGGTATTACATATATATATATATATATATATATATATATATATTCATATTATATATATATATATATATATATATATCTTCTTCTTCAATATGTAATATATATATAATAATATATATATAGTATACACATAATATATATAATAATATATAAATAATAATAAATAATAATATATATATATAATATATATATATATATATATATATAATATAATAACCAACTCTTCTTCTGCTGTATATATATATATATAATAATAATAATAGCAATAATAATATATATATATATGCTCTTAATATATAATAACCAATAATAATATGCAAAAATATTAATATATATATATATATATATGTAACATAACATAACCAAACCCTAACCTAACTATCGACAATAACATTTGGGAAAGTCATAAAAATGAACAGTATTTTTGGTAAATAAATCGAATTTCTCCATATATATATATAGGGAGAGTAGGGGGGTACAGTGGGACAAAAATTAAAAAATGCCTATAACTTTTTTATTTAACCAGTTCATCAATAAAATTCAAAATATTTACTCTTTTTAGAAACAAAATACATATTTGCTTTTACTAAAATATTTCTTTGTTTTCAATTTTAAAGATTTAAATTTTCAAAAAATGTTGTCCCACTCTGCCCCAGTACGGGGCACAATGGGACATGGCATGGGGCACAATGGGACATTTAACTAATATTTAAAAAAACAAATTCCTAATTAAACCTTACATTGGAATTTTGCCGCTTTGTCGTCCCACATTCTTTTGGAGGTGGTAAAATAACTTTGATATCAGAAAGCCTAACAGATGCTAAATCAGAGACTTAAATCAATAGATCATGGAGGGGTAGTGAGGAGGATGGTTTGATTTGCTGATTTACTGATTTAGGGTATGTAAACATGCATTTTTAAGTTATAAACATAAAAAAGAATAAATTAAAAAGTTCACTCACAAAGCTAAAAATTATAAATTTTATTAAAAGAAAATGAAGTATGAAAACAGAACACGTTTGCGCTCTCGCGACGGTTTCACGCCGGATCGCGCCTGCGGGTGCGCCGGTTTCGCGCGGGGTCGGGGCCTGCAGACGGGACCCCCCTTGCCAAGGGGGAAGGGGTCCTCAAACACCCTTGAAGGTTCTGAAACCATCATATTCGAGATCTACGAGGTCGATAACATATATAAGGACACCAACATTGTATTATTATACGAATGTTTACTACCTCGGCACCGCATCGGAGCTAGCACCGGTGCCGATACCGAATCCTTCACCGTCTCCGACTCCTTTCTCTTTCTTCTATGTACTCTCCAAATTTCATCCTTCCTATTCTATACACTCTGTGCTTTTCTTCGGAGGACCCCCCTCTGGGGGGTCCCCAGACACCCTTTACGAAATTGAAACCCTCATATTCGAGATCTGCGGGTTCGATAACATATATAAGGACACCAATATTATTATTATACAAATATTTACTAACTCAGAATCGCACCGGCTCCAGTGCCGGTGCCGACTCTAACTCCGGATTCGACTCCTCCTTACTCCTTCCTCCTCTATGCAATCTCCAAATTTCACCCTTCTACGAGCATTTCCTATTTTGGGGGCCGGCACCCTCCTCCGGGGTGTGCACGGCCACGTAACCTCGTCTACGACAAGGTTTCCTCATCGGAAAGGGTATACCAAATTTGAGGGGGATAAGATATCTCTAACACTTCTTAATGGGAGTGTCCGAGGACTTTTTGGACAGAGTTGTTCGCAGAAATTGTCTCGATACTACTTGGGGAAGCCACTTTGAGTGTACAGGCAAGATTTTGTTCTTTTGAGAATGCAATTAAGGCCTATATATATGTAATATGTAATATATAATAATAATATATATATATATATATATACATATAAGAATATTATAAAAAAATATATATAATATATATTTTTATTATAAATATATATATATATATATATATATATATATATATATATATATATATATATATATATATATATATATATATATATATATATATATATATATATATATATATATATATTTATCTATATTTAAAATAAAGCAATAAACCGTGGAGTAAGCCTTTACCTTTAATGAAAAAAAATGTTGTTGAACTACCTTGATTATATAATTATTCTATTTAATTAGATATTAAATGGTTAAACTAACTTTTATTGTCAAAAATTTTTTAAAGTTTAAAGGAAAATATATTATCTGCAAACATATTGAATATGAAATGATATGGGGCACAGTGGGACGCGTCCCACTCAGCCCCATTTTAAATGTCCCACTGTGACCCAAACTATGGCTTCAAGTATAACCAACAAAATTCAAATTTTTAAAAAGCCTACAAAGAAATAAAGTACATAAATAATAAAAATGCTATGTATATTAGATTTGTATTTGGCGAAAAGCATTTTGAATTTAAAAGCAAATCAAGAGGAACAACAAACGGATAAAAGGCTAAAATTTTTACTTTTGTTACCTCAAAACAATTAATATCAAATAGCAAGGAACTGAAATGAGAACATCTCCTCCCTTCGACTTTAGGATGGACACTGGGTCATAATCTTCTTCGCATGAGCACAGTGGGCAAAGCTCTAAAGTTAAACTTTTTCTAGGAATCTCACTGTCCCACTGTGCCCCATGTCCCACTGTACCCCCTCTCCCCTATATATATGTATATATGTAATAATAATAATAATAATAATATAATATAATATAATAATAATAATATAATAATAATAATAATATATAACCAATATCTAGAAATAATATGTAATAATATATATATATAATATATATAATAATAATAATGTATGTAATATGAAATATATATAATATGTAATATATAATAATAATAATAATAATAATAATATCTTTCAATAATAATAATAATAATAATAATAATATGTATATATATATATATGTAATAATAATAATATATATTATAATAATAATATAATATAATATATATAATAATATATAACAATATGAACATAATAATAATATATGTATATCAAATATATATATATATAACAGCATATTAGTAACAACATATACATATGTATAATAATAATTATGTATATGTATATATATGTATGTAAACATTTGCTTTTGTTGGAGCATTATGTAATATTAACATATATGTAATATATAATAATATAATAATATACTCTTTCAATAATAATAATAATAATAATATATGTATATATATATAATAATAATATATAATAATAATAATATATATATATATATGTATATATAATAATAATAATAATATAATAATAATAATAATATATAATGTTATATATATATGTAATAATAATATATATAATATATGTAATATGTATAATAACAATAATAATATATAATAATAACTATATATAATAACTATAATAATAATAATATAATAATAATAATAATAATATAATATATATATGTATAATATATATGTATATGTATATGTATGTAATATGCTGCTGCTCAACTCTGCTCTTCTTGTATGCCATGCAGCATACCTGCTATATATATAGCGCGCCAGCATATAATATATATGTAATATGCGTATATATATATACATGTATATATATAATATATGTATATATAGCATATAAACATAACATAATAATAATATATATAGTATATATATATGTAATATATAATAATATATATATATATATAATATATATATGTATATATATATATATAATATATAATAATATATATATATAATATATATATATCATAATAATAATAATATATATATAACAATAATAATAACATATATATAACTCTATATACATATGAATTTTACCATATGTATGTATGTATGTATACATATATATATGCATATATATGTAATAATATATATGTATATGTATATATGTATGTATATCACTATACTATAATAATAAGTATATGTAATATATATGAAATAATATGTACATATGAAATATGATATGTAATATGTATAATATATATATAATAATATATATATATAATAATATACTCGCATGTATAATATAATAATAATATATATATATATATGTATATAATAATATGTTATATATGTTTATATATGTATATATGTATATGTATGTATAATAATAATAATATAATAATAATATGCAATAATAATAATAATAATAATGTAGTATGTAATATATATATGTATATGTATATGTAATAATATAATATGTATATGTAATATATACATATGCTATATATATATATGTATATGTATGTAATAGTAATATAGCATATGTATCAATAATAACATACATACATATATATATCTCACTATAATATAATATGTAATATGTAATAATAATAATAACAACAATAATAATATGTATGTAATAATATAATAATAATAATAATAATAATATATAATATATGTTTATATATATAAATATAATAATAATAATAATAATAATAATAATAATAATAATAATAATATATAATAATAATAATATATATGTAATATATATATTATATGCTCTATATATATATATAATAATACAATATTTGTGTAATGTGTAATAGTAACCAATGTAATCAGCGTAGTAATAACAATATTATATCTAGCTATTAATAATATGTATAACAACAATAATAACTAATAATATGTAATAATAATAATAATATAATAATAATAATAATATAATAATAATAATATATATATATATATAATAATAATAATATATATGCAATATATAATAATAATATATATAATAATAATAATAATAATATATATATAATATAATAATAATAATATATATATATGTAATATATCAACATAATAATAATAATCAATATGTAATAATATGTAATATCAGCTAATAATGTAATGTGTATGTATGTATATAATAATATGTATATAATGTAATAATAATAATAATAATAATAATAATATGTAATATAATAATAATATAATAATAATAATAATAATAATGTAATATAATATGTAATAATATAATATATATAATAATATAAAGAAATAGCCAATATAATAATAATAATAATATGGAAATATATATATCATATATGTATATATATCAATATATATATATATATATAATAATATAATAATATATATGTATAATAATAATAATAATAATAATATATACCAACTATATGTATGTGGAAATAATAATAATAATAATAATAATAATAATGTATGTATGTATAATAATAATATATAAATAATATATATATGTATGTATGCGTGTGTGATAATAATATAACATATGTATATATATGTATTATGTAATAATAATATGTAATATAATAATAATAATAATATATATGTTTATAATCATAATAATATTATAATAATAA
>JABUQX010142538.1:0-29682 GCA_015478945.1 Trachelipus rathkii
ATATATATATATATATATATATGATAGATAGATAGATAGATAGATGATAGATAGATCCAGAGATTATAATATAATATAATTTGAATTTATTTTTAGAAAGATTCAATGCAAAATGCATTAATGATTAGAATAAGGAAAGGGGACGTTTTATTACGAATACATGTGATAGCGTTCGTTTGTTTGTGAAAGAGAAATGAAAGAAAGACATATATCTGTCCTCTCGATGAGAAAAACGACAGAAGGGCTGGTATATCTTCGCTCGAGGAGAAAGAAGAAAAAAGGCAGATATGTTTTCTCTATGAGATCAAGACGATGAATAAAAACGTCAGAGCATATAACTGTTCTCTCTACGAACAAAAAAGAGAACTGATATCTGTCCTCTCCATGAGAATGACAAGAAGACATGTAACTATATATATATATGATTCGACTCTCGACGAGTGTGGACTCAGTGGAAACCAGAGGGGAGGCGAAATACAGAGGGACCAGAAGAGAGAGAGAGAGATTGGAAAGAAGAAGGATAGTCAGAGGCGATTTATTGAAGAGATGAAGTCCAATCTGGGAATCTTGAAGATTTTATTGGAATATTTTAAGAGAAGAGAGAGAGAGAAAGAAAGCATTTGATTGATTCATGGTGGCTAGAAATTTCAAGGAAAAAGAAAATTACGATTTTGGATTTTAAAAATGTAAAATTTTAAACATTTAAATTTATTTCATTTGTAATCTGGGTTGGAGGAGCAACAAAATTTTTGAAATCATTTCTTTTGGCTATTTTGGATAATTAAATACAAATATAAAATTATAAAGAAGAAATTTAAAATACTAAATTGCAGAACGTGGAGCTGCGTTTCCCAAGTCTATCGTCGAGTCATATGAAGTAAATTTTCCAAATTCTCTTCCACTGGTAGCAAGTGGCTGGAAACCCCTTCTATCACATTTATCTTTCCGCGAATGGTGGTGGTGATATATCGTTTATCATACTAATAGTAATAACAGTGATTTTGGTGATAATGATAAGTAATAATAATGTTAATGATAATTTTTAATATGGTGAATAGCGGTAAATAATATTAATATATGGTGAAATATATATAACAAACATAATAATAGTAATATCAGTGATTGTGGTGATAATGATAATAATAATACAGTGTAGGTCAGAGTGTCTAAAGCTGACATCATGTATTGAATAGTGGTAAATAATATTAATATATTGTGAAATATTGTGTAGGCATATCAATATTAACTTCATTAAACATATTGAGTGATAGTGATAGTAGTGATAATGATAAGTAATGAAAATTAGTATTTAATAATAGTGATTGATTATTTATATTTGTATATATGTTTGTGTGCCTATATGTATTTAGGTTATGTATATGAATTTATGTATGTATATGTATATGTATTTAAATATATTTATTTATATAAAAAAAAGCATGATAACTCAGTGTTAGAGTATCTTAACAGAACGAGGTCCCAGGTTCGCAACTGGTCGGGTGGGAGAATGCGAGCTATTCTCTCCTTGGGTGGCTCCGTTCTCGGACGTTAAACGTACACCTCCATTCTTGATTAGGGCTATGCATAAAAGAGAACTGATATGTGTCCTCTCCATGAGGATGACAAGAGGACTTGTAACTGTCCTCTTGATGAGAAGAAGAAAGGAAGGTATCTGTTCTCTCGATTCTAGATGAGATTAGGAACATAAATAAAAAAAAGGACAGACAGAAAGATATATTTTCTCATTGAAGAACGATAAATAAAATGGACAGATGGGCAGATATGTTTTCTTATTGAAGAACGGCAAATAAAATGGGCAGATATGTTCTCTTATTGAAGAAAGGTAAATAAAATGGGCAGATCGGCAGATATGTTCTCTCATTGAAGAAAGGTAAATAAAATAGACAGATAGGCAGATATGTTCTCTCATTAAAGAACGGTAAATAAAATGTCATTAGGGGCAGATATGTTCTCTCATTGAAGAAGGGTAAATAAAATGGACAGATGGGCAGACATGCTCTCTCATTGAAGAACGGTAAATAAAATGGACAGATGGGGAGATGTTCTCTCATTGAAGAAAGGTAAATAAATTGGACAGATGGGCAGATATGCTCTCTCACTGAAGATCGGTAAATAAAATGGATATATGGGCAGATATGTTCTCTCATTGAAGAACGGTAAATAAAATGGATAGATGATGCGCAGATATGTTCTCTCACTGAAGAACGGTAAATAAAATGGACAGATAGCAGATATGTTATCTCATTGAAGAACAGTGAATAAAATGGACAGATGAGCAAATATGTTCTCTCACTGAAGAACGGTAAATAAGTGGATAGATGGCAGATATGTTCCCTCATTGAAAAACGGTAAATAAAATGAATAGATGGGCAGATATGTTATCTCATTGAAGAACGATAGATAAAATTAACAGATGGGCAGATATGTTCTCTCAATGAAGAACGGTAAATAAAATGGACAGATGGGCAGATTTGTTTTCTCATTGAAGAAGGGTAAATAAAATGGACAGATAAGCAGATATGCTCTCGCATTGAAGAATGGTAAATAAAATGGACAAATGGGCAGATATGTTCTCTCATTAAAGAAAGGTAAATAAAATGGATGGATGGGCAGATATGTTCTCTCATTTAAGAACGGTAAATAAGATGGACAGATATGTTCTTTCAATGAAGAACTGTAAATAAGATGGGCAGATCCGCTCTCTCATTGATGAATGGTAAATAAAATGGACAGATGGGCAGATATGTTCTCTCATTGAAAAACGGGAAATAAAATGGATAGATGGGCAGATATGTTCTCTCATTTATGAATGGTAAATAAAATGGACAGATGGGCAGATATGTTCTCTCATTGAAAAACGGGAAATAAATAAGAATTCTTCCGTTCTAAAAAATCTTCGTCGTGTGATCAAATGTCGCTTTTCATTTCATTAATGAATATTTAAACATTACTCATATAGTTAATAAAGAGAGTTGATAAGTAAATAATAAATAAAAATAATATTTATTTAATAAATTTAATAATTTATTTAATAATTTAATTAATTTAATAAGTAATAATAATTTATAAATAAAGTAATAATTTATTACTTATATATATATATATATATATATATATATATATATATATATATATATATATATATATATATATATATATATATATATATATATATATATATATATATATATATATATATATATATATATATATATATATATATATATATATATATATATTAAAATATATTTTTTAAAACCACTTTAAAATAAATAAAAGAAAATCTTAAGAAAATAACTAAACGAGATAAAGTTTACGTTTCGGGACTTATATCCTTGGTCCCCTCATCAGAACTAAAATTTTTTTTACAAATTATTAAAACACAAAATATAAAAAATATTGAAAATACAATGTTTCAAGCAAAAAAGAGAGTGGCGTCTATTCATAATCCTTTTTATGATATCAAAAAGTGTACAATCTAAGAAGTAAGTCCTTAATATGATCTAATATAAATCTTTTGTGATTGGATCCAAATTGAAAAATCCTTCTGAAATGTTAAAATTACTTTTTGTAGAAATGAAAAAGGACTCAATCAATTGATTTAAGTTTTTATCTTTGGAACGAAACAAAAATTCTGCACCATTCCAATTAATAACATGATTTTCTTGTGATAAATGTCTAAAGGCAGCACTACTTTCATTGCCTCTCCTGACTTCACCCATGTGTTGGTCAATTCTCGTTTTTAAGGTCTTTAAAGTTTCAAATATAAATCATTGCACATATAACAAGGAATGTTGTAAACACCTCCCATGACTTCTCGTTTTGTGGTATTATTAGTAATTAAGATTCTTGAAAGTGTATCAGGAAAACTGAAAATTAAATTAATATTAAATAAATGTTTAAAAATAAATTTAAATTCAAGAAATTGGGGTGAAAAAGGAATAACTTTAACATTTTCCATGACAAAAGGAGAGCAATTTCTTAGTCCTAGAAAATTGGAGTAGGCATGTTTATATTTACGTTTAATTAAAAAAGGGGATATGCCAGTTTCTGAAAAGTTTGAAAAATAAAGTCAGTTTCTTGTTGAAGAAATTGTGGATCACAATAATGGAAAGCTCTTAGAAACATATTATAGATAATATTGTTTTTAATATATGGGGGGTGAAAGGAAAAGTAATGGAGAAGTTGATTTGTATGAGTTGGCTTACGATAAACTTTAAAGGCCAGTTGTGTTCCAGTTTGTATAATTAAAAGGTCAAGGAAAGGAATGCATCCTTCATTTTGATCTTCAGAGGTAAAGGTGATTGTTGGGGTCAAGACATTAATTTGTTCAAGAAATTGATCGAAACAAAAATTAAAAAAGAATTAGGTACGATAGCAAGAACATCATCTACATATCTCTTCCAAGAAAAGACTTGAGAATAAAGAGGTGCACGTGGAAGAAGTCTGGTCTCAAAGAACTCCATGTAAATGTTTGCTATGATTGGACTCAAACTACCTCCCATACTTGTACCAAATATTTGGCGAAAAAAATTGTTACGAAAAGTGAAAACATTTTGTGCCATGCATATCTGTAAGCAGCTAATAAAATGTGGAATAGGTATAGGAACCATATGAGGCAACAAGAATCCAGTCAAAAAGTCAAGTAAATGAGGAATAGGAACATTGGTAAAAAGGCTAGTGACATCAAAGCTAACCAAACAATGGTTGTATGGAACGAATCTTCCTAATTTTTCAATTAAATTTCTTGCATTTAGAATATGTGAAGGAGAAATAGTTCCCATCAAAGGTGAAAGAAAAGAGGCTAACCACTTATTTAGCTCGGAAAAAGCATCTCTTCGTGAAGAAATAATTGGTCTAAGTGGAACTCCTTCTTTATGTAATTTGGGAATCCCATATAAATAAGGGAGTGTTGGATTGGACACTAAAACCTTTTTAAATATATCAGTAGGTAATAAAGGTTTGATATATCTATTGAATGAATATATCTGTGAATTAGAAGGATCAGTGTTTAATTTTTCATAAACATTTACATCATTAAGTAAAGTATCAACCTTAGAGACATAATCAACAAAGTTTAAAATAACAACACCAGCCCCTTTGTCAGCTTTGCGAATAATAATATCTTTATTTCTTTTTAGAGAGGAAATGGCATTGGTAAATCTTCGTGGAAGAAAGGTATTCATTTTATTTAACTTATTCACAATTAGAAGAAGTAAGTTTTTATGTGAACTAAATGATGACAAAATTTTTAGTTTGTTGAAAGGAGAAATTCCAATAGAAAAGCCAAGCCCAAAACCCAATAATTGTGCTTCAAAAACATCAAGTTGATAGTCGGATAAATTAGTAATATTTAGGTAATTAGAAAATTTGGCCCAAGGGGAATCTAAACAAAGGTTGAATAATTTCTGATGTAAATGTCTTTCATAGTTAAAGTTGATATGATTGATATCTTGATTAATCAAAAAAATACCTCTTATGAAAACTTCAACAGGCAAATTTTGTTGTAAAAACTTATAATGATAATTACAAATAGTAAACAAAAAGTTACATTTCTTCTTAATAATTGTTAAACGATTTCTAATCAAAACGGAGTAGACTTTTGGGAAAGGATCAAACTTTAAGTTGGTAAATCCTCTTAATCTAAAATGACCGGAATGACTTTTTCTTTTAAACAGTCATGTAAAAAGACACAAGCTAATTTCTTTCTTGACGCCAATCTCTTCTTGCTTTCATATATATTAAAGTGAAGTTTACTAAAAGGAAATAGGTTAAAAATTTCTCTGAGCGACAAGTTACAATTCATCGTGGTTTAAGGATATTTAGAATTTCAGTTAAAGAGCTCTTCTAATTCAACACTCAAGCTCTGTAAATATTAAAATATATTTTTTAAAACCACTTTAAAATAAATAAAGGAAAATCTTAAGAAAAATAACTAAACGAGATAAAGTTTACGTTTCGGGACTTATATCCTTGGTCCCCTCATCAGAACTAAAATTTTTTTTACAAATTATTAAAACACAAAATATAAAAAATATTGAAAATACAAAATAAAAAATGAAAATATAAATTCAAGCAAAAAGACAGAGTGGCGTCACATTCTTAATCCTTTTTTATCAAGTATCCAAAAATATTAATTATTTCAAAAGTAAGTCCTTAATATGATCTGATATATAATTTATCCGACTATCAACTTGATGTTTTTGAAGCACAATTATTGGGTTTTGGGCTTGGCTTTTCTATTGGAATTTCTCCTTTCAACAAACTAAAAATTTTGTCATCATTTAGTTCACATAAAAACTTACTTCCTCTAATTGTGAATAAGTTAAATAAAATGAATACCTTTCTTCCACGAAGATTTACCAATGCCATTTCCTCTCTAAAAAGAAATAAAGATATTATTATTCGCAAAGCTGACAAAGGGGCTGGTGTTGTTATTTTAAACTTTGTTGATTATGTCTCTAAGGTTGATACTTTACTTAATGATGTAAATGTTTATGAAAAATTAAACACTGATCCTTCTAATTCACAGATATATTCATTCAATAGATATATCAAACCTTTATTACCTACTGATATATTTAAAAAGGTTTTAGTGTCCAATCCAACACTCCCTTATTTATATGGGATTCCCAAATTACATAAAGAAGGAGTTCCACTTAGACCAATTATTTCTTCACGAAGAGATGCTTTTTCCGAGCTAAATAAGTGGTTAGCCTCTTTTCTTTCACCTTTGATGGGAACTATTTCTCCTTCACATATTCTAAATGCAAGAAATTTAATTGAAAAATTAGGAAGATTCGTTCCATACAACCATTGTTTGGTTAGCTTTGATGTCACTAGCCTTTTTACCAATGTTCCTATTCCTCATTTACTTGACTTTTTGACTGGATTCTTGTTGCCTCATATGGTTCCTATACCTATTCCACATTTTATTAGCTGCTTACAGATATGCATGGCACAAAATGTTTTCACTTTTCGTAATAATTTTTTTCGCCAAATATTTGGTACAAGTATGGGAGGTAGTTTGAGTCCAATCATAGCAAACATTTACATGGAGTTCTTTGAGACCAGACTTCTTCCACGTGCACCTCTTTATTCTCAAGTCTTTTCTTGGAAGAGATATGTAGATGATGTTCTTGCTATTGTACCTAATTCTTTTTCAGTTGATCAATTTCTTGAACAAATTAATGTCTTGACTCCAACAATCACCTTTACTTCTGAAGGTCAAAATGAAGGATGCATTCCTTTCCTTGACCTTTTAATTATACAAACTGGAACACAACTGGCCTTTAAAGTTTATCGTAAGCCAACTCATACAAATCAACTTCTCCATTACTTTTCCTTTCACCCCCCATATATTAAAAACAATATTATCTATAATATGTTTCTAAGAGCTTTCCATTATTGTGATCCACAATTTCTCCAACAAGAAACTGACTTTATATTTTTCAAACTTTTCAGAAACTGGCATATCCACTATTTTTAATTAAACGTAAATATAAACATGCCTACTCCAATTTTCTAGGACTAAGAAATTGCTCTCCTTTTGTCATGGAAAATATTAAAAAAATTATTGAAAATTCACCCCAACTTCTTGAACGAAAATTTATAAATAACCATTTATTTAATATTAATTTTCCGTTTTCCTGATACACTTTCAAGAATCTTAATTACTAATAATACCACAAAACGAGAAGCCATGGGAGGTGTTTACAACATTCCTTGTTATATGTGCAACGATTTCTATTTTGGAGAAACATTAAAGACCTTAAAAACGAGAATTGACCAACACATGGGTGAAGTCAGGAGAGGCAATGAAAGTAGTGCTGCCTTTAGACATTTATCACAAGAAAATCATGTTATTAATTGGAATGGTGCAGAATTTTTGTTTCGTTCCAAAGATAAAAACTTAAATCAATTGATTGTCCTTTACTAAATTCTACAAAAAGTAATTTTTAACATTTAAAGGAATTTCAATTTAGATCCAATCACAAAAAGATTTATATCAGATCATATTAAGGACTTACTTTTGAAATAATTAATATTTTTGGATACTTGATAAAAAAGGATTAAGAATGTGACGCCACTCTGTCTTTTTGCTTGAATTTATATTTTCATTTTTTATTTTGTATTTTTCAAATATTTTTATATTTGTGTTTTAATAGTTGCTTAAAAATTTTTTTTTTTTTTTGAGTTCTTGAAGAGGGGACCAAGGATATAAGTCCCGAAACGTAAACTTTATCTCGTTTAGTTATTTTTCTTAAGATTTTCCTTTATTTATTTTAAAGTGGTTTTAAAAAATATATTTTAATATTTACAGAGCTTGAGTGTTGAATTAGAAGAGCTCTTTAACTGAAATTCTATATATATATATATATATATATATATATATATATATATATATATATATATATATATATATATATATATATATATATATATATATATATATATATATATATATATATAAATATGTGGAATAGATATATATATATATATACTATATATATATATATATATATATCAGGGGCGAGGGCGACGCAGTGGTGGAGGAATGCGAGAGGTCAATTCCCTCGAGCACCTGCCGTTTGTATTACCTATAGAAGGAGATAGTGCACCAATGTCACGTCGCAGAAAAGAGGGTCAAGGGAGTCAGAAAGTAGGGGACAGTTTATAAGTCTCTTAGCCTTAGCCTCAACCCTATCCAAAAGAAGGGTGGCACCGGAACCACCACAATTGTGAGAACAATACTCTATATAGGGGAGGATAAGACCCTTATATAACTGGAGTAACTGAGCAGAAGAAAAATATTCATGAAATTTCGAACCGAATTCCTAGCTTCTTTGAGGCCGATTTAGCAACTGAAGTGATATGGGAGTCTCAAAGACAATTCGCTAATTATATTCAGTCCTATTATATTTATGTTGTTAACAGGTCTCTCTCTCTCTCTCTCTCTCTCTCTCTCTCTCTCTCTCTCTCTCTCTCTCTCTCTCTCTCTCTCTCTCTCTCTCTCTGGAATGGTCAAGTCGATACTTATTCTCAAAAGACCATTTATTTGTTTTAGATTTAGAGGACTTTGACTTTTAAAGAGTTGAACTTCACAAGATTACAGTTACCCCACTGAGAAATTCCCTATCAGAGTCGGCAAGAATTGAATATATATATATATATATATATATATATATATATATATATATATATATATATATATATATATATATATATATATATATATATATATATATCTCTCCCTATATCTATATATATACTCTATATATATATATATTATACGATCTTTCAGGATTTGGGTCAACAATTTTTATATTAAATAAGATGAATTCAGTTACCAATTTCCTTTTAAAAACTCTTTGTGTACAGCCGAGGAGAAGCTGAACAAAAATCCGGTGCTCGGCCAACACTCACCAAAATATAGAGCAAATGCTTAAATGTAAGAACAGACAATTCAAACGAGTTTTTAATTTATCTATTTATGATAAACATAAATGGATTTGTGGTTGTGAGGAAAGAAATTCTTTGCATTGTTTTCCATGTTTATTGTTCGGTGGTGAAGACACATGGACCAAAAGAGGTGTAACAGATATAAATCATCTGGCATCTAAGGCAAAATATCATGAAAACACAAAAGTACACATGAAAAATGCTTTAAGCCTCTCACTGTTTGGAAACTTAAACATTGCTAAAGAGCTAGACAGCGAGTATAGAAAATCAATACATAAGCATAATGAGAATGTTAAGAACAATAGATATATCTTAAATATTATCGTAAACTGCATAAAATTTTGTGGAGCATTTGAGTTGGCATTGAGAGGGCATAACGAAACTGAATTCTCAACTACTCCAGGTGTCTTCAAAGGGCTAGTGAACTTCAGTGCAGAGTTAGATAATTCATTAAGGGTCCATCTAGAGAAGGCCACTGTTTTCAAGGGAACTTCGAAAACAATACAGAATGAACTTCTACAAATTATGCTTGATATATGTCACGAAGAGATAGTAAGAGAAATTTATGAAGCTGACATTGCAGATGAAACGAGTGATGTTTCCAACATATACCAAATGGTTGTCATCTTTAGATATATTGTTAAAGGAAAACCAACAGAAAGATTTTGGAACTTTATTGCACCAGAAAAGCATGACGCTGAAACACTTACTACTTGTCTTTTAAAAGAGATCGAAAGGTTGGGTATCAATGACCACAAGGATAAATTAATATCACAAACTTATGATGGTGCTAACGTTATGAGAGGCTCGTCTGGTGGGGTTCAGGCTAAGTTGAGAGAAATATATCCAAAAGCTGAATATATACATTGTCATGCTCATCAGCTTAATTTAGTGATGCTAAATGCTGCATCAGTTAACAGAAATGTCCGCATCTTTTTTGCTAATCTTCAAGCCATATGTGCATTCTTTTCCACTAATATATATATATATATATATATATATATATATATATATATATATATATTTTTGTATATATATATATATACTATATATAAATATATATATATATATATATATATATTTTTTTATACTCAAATATATATATATATATATATATATATATATATATATATATATATATATATATATATATATATATATATATATATATATATATATATATATATATTAACAATAATATATAATATATATGTATAAAAAAGGCGCATGCATATGTAATATATGTAATATGTAATATATATATATATATATAATAATAATAATATATATATATATATATATATATAATAATAATAATATATATAAAAATATATATAATAATATATAATATATATAAATATATATATAATAATAATATATATATATATAGCATATACTATATATATATATATATATATATATATATATATATAACTCATATATATATATATAATAATAATAATATATAATAATAATATATGTATATATATATACCAATAATAATAATAATATATGTAATAATAATAATAATATATAATAATAATATATATATATAATAATAATATAATAATATAAATAATATATATAATATTAATATGTAATATATAATAATAATAATAATATATATATATATATATATATAATATATGTATATATATAATAATAATAATAATATATATGTATATATATATATGTACCTATTGTACCCAATATATATGTAATAATATATAATAATAATAATATAATAATAATAATAATAATAATATATATATAATAATAATAATATAATAATATATATATATATGTATATGTAATTTATAAAAAAACAATATATAATAATATATATATAATAATAATAATAATAATAATATATATATATATATATATATGTAATATATATATATATAATAATATAATATATATATAATAATAATAATAATAATATATAATAATAATAATAATAATAAATAATAATATATATATATAATAATATAAACAATAATAATATAAACAATATATATATAATAATTAATATATATATATATAATATATATATATATATATATATGTATGTATAACTCAATAATAATAATAATAATATATATATATGTATATATATATATATGTATATATATACAATAATAATAATAATAATAATAATAATAACCAACATATAATAATAATAATAATAATATAATATATATATAATAATATATAATATATAATAATAATAATATGGCCTATAATAATATGTAATAATATATATATAACTAATAATATAATAATAATATAATAATAACTCATATATATAATAATATGTATATATATAATAATAATAATAATAATAATAATAATAATAATAATAATAATAATAATAATATAATAATATATATGTAATATAATAATAATAATATATATATGTAATAATAATAATATGTATATATATATATATATATATATATATACATATATGAGCCAGCCTCTAGAAGAGCCACAATCCATATCTCAAAAAACTACAACAGCTACCCGGAAAAGGAATACATTGCTGGAATCCTGGCAAAATTTTACCGAGGAAACTGTCAAAAAAAAAAAAAAAAAAAAAAAAAAAAAAAAAAAAAAAAACATATCTCAGAAAACTACAAAAGCTACAGGGAAATGAAATACATTTTTTGGAATCCTTGTGTAAAATTTTGGTTCGGAAAATGTAAAAAAAAAAAAAAAAAAAAATTAAACATAAAATTGGCTATTTTTTTTGAGAAGTGCTGGGACATAGTATATATATATTATTTGTAAAAAAGGTATTACAAGGCAATTTAGGGGCGAGCCGACGGGAACACAGGGGACGTTTTCCCTACCCCGTAGGAGGGGCGGAGAACCCCCGCGACACCCAAATACCAAAGAGCAGGGGTTCGGAGAACCTCTCCCCGGAGGAATTATAGTCCTACCCCATCAGTTCCAGGCCGAAGACGGCTCCTGCCATCGGTGCGGTATACCCTTGGGCTATTACTGAGATTCAAAAAAAAAAAAAAAAGCAAAATTTAATGGAAAGTCTCTTTATTTTAACGAGTAACCAATAAAAGGTTTCTAAATAGGCCCTCTAATCATATTACTATATTTATTAACAATATTTTTTTTATTTTTATTTTTACATTTTCCTATCCAAAATTTTGAGGATTCCTAAAATGTGTTCTTTTGCTGTAGCTATTGTAGGTTTGAGATATAATTTCATTTAATTTTTTTTTTTTTATTTCCACTAAAAATGGACCAGCATTCCAACGTGTATTCCTTTCTGGCTGCTATTGTTACGAGATATGAATAATATCTAAGCTGACCATATATATATATATATATACTATATATATATATATATATATATATATATATATATATATATATATATATATATATAACAACTAACTCTTTATACGCCCATGTATAATATATATATATATGTATTTATATGTATATATATATAATAAGCATAATATAATAATATGTATATATATATATATATATATATGTAATAATAATAATAATAATATATATAATAATAATAATATATATATATATATATATATAATAATATGTATATATGCTGCTATATATATATAAAAATAATAATATATATAATAATAATAGCATAATAATAATAATAATAATATATATATATATGTAATATATATAATAATAACAACAGCAACAACAATAATAATAATAACAATAATATATATAATAATAATAACAACTATATATATATATATATAATATATATGTAATAATATATATATATATGTATATATATAATAATAATAATAATAATAATAATAATCATTAAAATACCCGCAATAATATATATATTTATATAACAATAACAATAACTGCTCTTCTTAACAATAATAATATGTATATAATATAATAATATATATGATATATATATATATAACCTTAATATATATATATATACTTATATATAAATATAATATATATATATATATATATATATATATATATATATATATATATATATATATATATATATATATATATATATATATATATATATATATATATATATATATATATATATATATATATATATATATAAATAAAATATTTTTTGTTTAATATATATATATATATATCTTATATATATATATATATATATATATATATATATATATATATATATATGAGTCACTTTTGTTAAAAGAATATATCCCAAATTAGGGTCGGTGTAGGTAGAGATGGTTGAACTTCCTCGACTAAAGGTAAACTCTCTCCATTGTTGTTACACATGGCAACAGAGATTCAAAATTGGAGACGTTTTCGTCGTACTCACCCAATTTTGGGAACAAAAAAAAAAAAAAAAAAAAAGATATTCGGAGCTTGGCAACAGCTGTGCAATATATGTGTACCGAGTTATTGTTGTTGTTGTTGTTTTTATTTAAATAATAAAATTTATTTACTATTTTTTTTTTTTTATTAAAACTTATAAATATTTTTATGGCTTGTTAATTGATTTTAATCAAATTGTTTTGATTCTTTTTATTTTTCGTGTTTATTTGTTTTTTGTTATTTTTTTTTGTATACATGTTAAAAAGAAAAAAATTGCAGCAAAAATAAAATATTCGAATTAAAATTCAGATGAAGATCGCTTGAACTTATATTTGAATTTATTGAACCAGATTACACCAGGATGGCAACCGAATTGTTTTTTGCCTGCATTGACATTCTTTACACGCACGCACACCCTTACACACACACCTACACACACACACACACACACACACATATATAATAATATATATATATATATATATATATATATATATATATATATATATATATATATATATATATATATATTTATATTTATATATATATATATATGTATATATATATATATATATATATATATATATATATATATATATATATATATATATATATATATAATATATATAACTTCTTATATATATATATATATATATATATTATACATATATATATATATATATATATATATATATATATATATATATATGTATAATATATATATATATATATATATATATATATATATATATATATATATAATATATATATATATATATATATATAATATATATATATATATATATATATATATATATATATATATATATATAAATATAATATAATAACAATAACAATATAATATATATATATATAATAATAACTAATATAGATAATATAACAACAATAATAATAATAATATAATATATATATATAATATAATAAATATATATATAATAACAATAATATACAAGATATGTGCTCTTCTTTAAACAGAATGCACACCCATGTTGATTTATTCAAATCTTTCAGATAAAGATTCCTTTCTTAAAGGGGGGTCCTTTATCGGAGTTTAGTTTTGAATACAAAACAATATTTTTGAAATCAACATGTGTGGCAATATGTTTATAAAATCTCTACAAGTTTCAACAGACCACATTCCTCTACTCGCTCCCACGATTTCAATTCTGAATCATACAAGAAAACATTTTCATTCGAACAAACAAACCTCGCTTAGTAACTGCATACACAATGCATATATGCCTTAAAAGACTCTTCCACTAAGATTTAAAATTCTCTCACAAGACGATAACTTTGTTTTGTTAGCTTCGTACAAAACCAAAACAATTTCATTCTCGAACGTTCTTTGACTAAATAGATCGTGCTAACTTTGCAAAACAAAACTCCCCCTTGCATTTTCCATTCCCTCACGATAGGAAAGGATCGAGGTTGGCTCACAAAATCTTAGTGAAGCTACTTCATTCGTCTTGCTAAAGCCAAGCCAAGCGTTTGTTCTTATAAAAGGATACGAAAGGATAGAGTGAAAGTAGAGTGCGTCTTTTGCTTGAAGCAAGAAAAATATATTCTCCCAAAGTTACTTTTACCTACCCAACCCTTGTGTATCTATATAAAACATTTGTGTATGTACATACTGTATAGATATATATATATATATATATATATATATATATATATATATATAGTTTGTGCATGCATTCTTTTTACCATTTCACATACTTTTATTTAATGTATATTTTTCCTTTTTAAATATAAAAACAGGCAGTATATTTATTTATGCGGGTGCATAAATCATATTCCATGGCTCCATAAGATTCTACTTGAAATTTAGTGAAGGTAAATTGGCATTCTAATTTAGTACATATTATTTGTAACATCACTGCGGTGATCCAAAATTTAATTGAGGATATGATAAGTGAAAATGGGTCATTTGAAATATTTCTATATTTTCATTCATTTTTATAATAAACATATTGTGGTTTTAATTGGTGTTATATATTAAATTAATTATTATATTAATTATTATATTGAAGTTACTTTGTTAATGAGTGCAACAATTTTTCAATGATATATATATATTTTATTATATTACTTTTATAAATATATTCAATTTCTTAATTTTGTAAAGTTCTGATACATGATTTTAACTCCGCATTATTGTACTGTAATTTGTGGGGACATTTCATTTATTTCGAAATTCTTTATTTAAAACAGGTTTGTGTGTTGGGGTCCATTGGATTGGATCCTAGGTTGTTGAATTTATGTTCCGAGGTCTTAAATGCTTCCTAAAATAAACGAGTAAAAGGCAAGACTTTTATTCATGATAACCTGCAAAGTAGAGAGTGTCATCGGATGGTTTCCAAAGACAAAAACAAACTCTACAAACTGGCGACCTTGCCAGGATAGAAGGACGTGGAACTTCAAACAGTCAGATGCAAACAGCGCCACAACCAACACCACCCACAACCTTCACTAAGGAGCAAATACATGGAAACAAGGTATACAAGTAAGACTTTCTAATTAAAAAATACATTTTTTTAATTTAATTTAAAGGGAAGAGTTTCCCCAGCTGAACAGTCAACGGTCGAGAGACAGTCTCTCCCATTACTCAGCAAGCAGCCAAGCGGAGGAAAGGGTCCTCCCACAACAGCTTCACAAAGGAAGCTCCTAGCCAAGCGGAGGAAAGGGTCCTCCCACAACAGCTTCACAAAGGAAGCCCCTAGCCAAGCGGAGAAAAGGGTTCTCCATAAAATCGAAAAGAAAAAAAAAAAAAAAAAATCTTTCCCCTTCCCCCCCCCCATTGAAATATACAAACATTTTAAAAGTTGCGCGCGCAACACTATTAAAAATAAATGATACAATTGTTATAATTAAAATATTTTCTTTTGCATGCTTATGTAAAAAAGGTTGTCAAAAATATTTTAATTTTAAGTATTTTTATTTTTTGAGTGATCATTCATAAATTGGTTTTTATGTAGTTGATAAGATGTTTTATATTTTATAGCTTTGGTTCCAGAAAAGTGTGTAATTTTAAAGGGTATTTTAAGTGTGGTATATTATTGTCAGAGTTGACAAAAAATTTGTGTAAAGTGCTAATTTTTAAGTTGATAACGAGTAGAAGTAAGTCTTATCAATATTGATTTTCCAAACTGTGTTTACTCTTTTTTCTTCTTAAACACTTTCTCCTTAATTAACCTTCCATTCTCTAAACTTTAGTAAAGTACTAATACTCACTCATATATATATATATATATATATATATATATATATATATATATATATATATATATACGTGGAAAGGGAATAAGAGAGGGAGGGAGAAAGAATTGAACAAACAGACACAGACCGATTGGACAAAAAGTTACGCATAGACACACACACACACACCCATACCCACTCGCGCATGCGTAGAGAAGCTTATAACACACATCTGAAGGTCAAACGTAACGTAGCGAACGAGAGAGAAACATAGAAATGAAAAGATTATAGATATTGCCATTTCTATTTTATTCCGTTTAGAAAATTTTATTTCACGTTTTAAGCCAGCGTATATATATATATTACGAGATATATATATACAGGGGAACGTTTAGTAGCTTTTTGGGGAAATAAGAAGTTTCTTTTTTTTTAAAGATTAAAGTATTCTTTTCGTAAGCCCAAAGTATATATATATATATATATATATATATATATATATATAAATACAGTCACGAGACTGCAGTGTTTTTTTTTTGCGAACATATGTATGTGTAGTCAACGAGACTAAAAGTGTCTTTATTAGAAAGTTTTGGCAAATCGAACAAGACTAAGTGTCTTCTGTTTTATGATTAAAAAATTGTTTTTATATGATTTTAGAGAGAGAGAAATAAAAAACTCATTCGAGAAGCTTACGTAGCTTATGTTTTTTTAACTTAACCATTAAAAAGATTTTGTGTTTATTTTAAGACGAGCGTAATAATAATTAAACAGTGATTTTTGTGGTGGCGTTTTAATTTTAATTAACTTCATTTTAGCGATAGTTTTGGTTGTCTCTAAAAAATTGTTTGTCCTTTGAGAGATGGCGACGAAGCCACTTCAGATGATGAAGAAGTGATTAGAGATAGAGGGGAGAATAAAGAAATCTCGAAAGGTGATGAAGAAAACCGAATTACTTCGGAAGCAAAGGCAAGAAGAATCAGTAAAAAATAAACAGAGGGGGCAGCTCCCTCCAGGAGAGGTACCCCCTAGACTCAACCTTGCACCTAATTTCTCTTTAAAACCCAATCCTCGAGCAGAAGAGACTGCCCGGAGGGACAGCGATCAAAGATTTTCTCAGCAATCAACTCTCTCAGACAACACAATAAACCCATCAGCGAGGCCAGGTACAGAACCTGACACGACTCACCGAAGATCCCAGGCGAATTGGAGCGGTGAGGGTAATTATTACGCCCGTAACTTAAATAGGAACACATGGGAAAGCACAGTAAACTCTCCCATGATTCAGCCAGGTTTAGACAGTCGATCATTCGACCCCAACCAGATTTGGGGTCAGGGCCCCGCTCCCACCGAGCACACGACGACGCAGCCACAGCAAGGGAACGTCCCTTGGGGATGGTCTGGTGGACATCAAGCACAGATGTATGCCTCTCCAGTACAGAGCAGACAGGGTCAAGGCACCCATCCACCCCAGGAAGGGTATAATGCAGCATCTCAGTCCAATCCAGCCCCCCTATACCAATCAAACTTATTTAGCACAGCCTTTCCCGAGATTCCGGAGGACCTCAAATTGTTTGGTTTAAATCTGAATACAAAGGTTTGGCAAGGAATTAGCTTTAACGAATACGTTTCAACGCTACACGAGAGATTGGGCATGCTAGGCCCGTTAACAGAAAAGCGGAAAATATCCTTCGCAAAGTCGATGATATCTAGCAAACTCGAATCAGAATCCAGAGACTATCTCTTACACGATCCGACTCTGTCTAGTTGCACAAGATTGGAAGATTTCCTCTTGCAGTTACGCATCTTTTTACAACCAGACAACAAAGACACGATTTTTGATCTTCTCTTGGAGTTTATGTCTTATCAGAGAGACAGAGACATGACATTTACTGCTTTTGTTTTGAAATTAAAAAACACCTTATGGAAGTATCAAGTGAAACTCTGCGAGATTGACGCCACAGCCGGCTTTACTTCCAAGCACATAAATATCATGGTAACCACCAAAGTATTAGAGAACGTGAGAGATAGGAGAGATGGTGAAAGACTAAGGGAAAAAATTTTGAAAGTCTTTGATGCAAACATAAACATAGTAGAGCTATTAGAGATTTGCAAATTTCCAGAGGAGCTTTATTCAAAGTAAATCAAAAAAGACAGACAGAGAATAGAACTACTAAAGTGTTTATGGCCAGAGGTGAGCCAGAAGGCCAAAGAACGACTGAGAATGGTAATTCTCAAAGGAGATCGAAGAGATCCTCCTACAGACCGAAATATGAAGCTAAAGAAAAGAAAGAAGTTAAGACAGAATTTGTTTCCCGAAAGAACGGAGGAGTTTTTAAGAGGTTGTCCGAAGAAGAGCTAAGGAAGCACGACTGGTGCTTTGAATGCGAGTGCGTGGGGCACTCCGGAAAGACATGCAAGTGGAATTCCCCATACTGCCGCTATTGTAGGAAGTCCCACCGAAGAAAAACAACCGCCGCTTGTAAGGATGCACCTCCGTGGAGGCCAAACCCCGACGTAGATCAAATGGTAATCCCCTTTAACAGTGCAGAAGATTTCGAGAGGAACTTGAAAGCAAAAGAAGGGAACCAGAAAAGTCAAAGGACTTCCGCCAGTAATAAAGAAGAATACGAACCTCACGCGAAGAGAAATACGAGAGTTTATCTAGCCCAAGGACAAACGCTGGATACAGATCCTAGCGAGGAGGAAGAGGAAGAAGAAGACGACGAAGAATCGAACTATGTAAGCAACTTCGCCGCCCCCAGAGTTCGATTTCATTAAGAATATATATATATATATATATATATATATATATATATATATATATATATATATATATATATATATAGATGTAAGTATGTAAAATCATAGGTTTGATATGATTTTCGGTCAGTTTTTAGATAAAGGTTTAGGTTTTGCTCCGAACTATCGGAAGTAACAGGAAGCCCGTTTCGAGCGGCACCTATCGTTTTTTTATTTTTATTGAATTGAAGAGGGAACCGATAACTAAAAGTAAATCATAGCTCTGTTGAATGCAATCCTTCGTAAAAAGACTTGCGTAATACATCTTATTATGTTTGATGGTACATAACAGTGTTCTAAGGTAGTAACCGAACCGAGTCTTCAAACGGAAAAGACTTAAGTTATTTCATCTCATCATGTCTGATGTTGCGTAATAGCGCTTGAAAGTTAGGTCCTTTTAAAGGAAGTTACCAGTTTTTGGGATGATGTTTTCCCCTGTGTTTCTCCTGAGAATCCCTAAAAGTAACCAAGCCAGTCGTTGATTACGTTGCGAATGTAGCCAGAGTTAGGTCCTTTTAAAGGAAGTTACCAGTTTTGGGATATTGTTTTCCCCTGTGTTTTTCCTGAAGTATCCTAAGTTTACTATGTTTTTATAGTTAGCCGCTCCATTCTTTTAATTTTCTAATATAAATTTTAAAAAGGCAAAGGTTTTAAAAAACAGTTTATTTCATAAACTTCGTAAAAGGAGACTCAAACGATTGAGACAGCCTCCTAAAGCAGATAGATAAGGAATTTATACCGTTATTTTCCTACAGCTTTGATTTAAAAGATGTCCAGTGAACATTTTTTTTGATGATAACATTTTTTTTTTGATTTTTTTTTGCTCTTTTAGATTAGTGAAAGTACCTATTTTTTAGAGTAGCTTTCAAAGATGTTCCGATGAACACGTTCTATATAGATATAAGAATCTTTCCAGATTTGGAAACACGTTCTTTTTGCTCTCATGTCATTTTAAAATATCAAATTTAATCTTAAAATAACCTAGTCTTTACCATTGAGAAAACTTTTGCCAAACGTTTAATTTCTTTTGAGCATCGAAGGAAGAAACGAAAAGCATTTAGTTTTGAACTTAAAGCATAAGTTTGTATAATGATTGATACGTAGCCTAGTTATAATCGCTTATTTTTTTATTTTTTTTTTTTTACAACATAAATGTGTTTCACAGAGACAACCATTTTAAAATAAAAATAAAAGAAAAACTAAAAAAAAACTTATTTTCTTGAAGTTTCAGCAGAAAATAAATAAATAATAATATGTGGAAAAGTAAAGTAACAATATTAATCTGATAACAACTAGTTTTAGTTTACAGTTTCAAGTTTTTAGCTTCATTTTTTAGTATTTTTTAAGAAGTTTTTAGCTTCATTTTTTAGTATTTTTAAGAAGAAGTTTTTAGCTTCAATTTTTTTGTATTTTTAAGAAGTTTTTAGTTTCATTTTTTTAAGTTAGTTTTAATTTCTTTAATTTTTAGAAAAAATATTCTTAGCATTCACCGCTACGAGCTTACAATTAAGTCAGTAACTGCTTTGTTTTAACTAACCATTAACTTTAATGTTTTAACTAACCATTAACTTTAATGTTTACCGTTTTGTTTTGATTAATCTTAAAGTCTTATCTGATCATTTGATTAATCTGGCGACCATTTATTTGTAAGAAAACTAACCATACTTTTAAGCTAGAATACTTCTTGGTAAAGTTAACATAGTCTTAGTAAGCACTAATTTTCTTTTAAGTAGTTGGTATCTAGCGATATTAACATTTGCTTTAATTTTTTTTCTTTTGAATAGTTGATATCAATTTCGCGATATTAACATTATTAACATTGCTTTAATTTACATGATTAATTTTAAATTAAGCTAAAGCAACGTAAAGTAACATTAAAACCGCCTCTAATAAGAACATTCTTAAGCTTTCAACATATTGAAGAAAAGCGTTTTAAAAATGACCGGAATGAATAAGTAGTTTCGGACTACCATGCACCACTGGTACCCACTTACCAAATTTTTAGATCTACACTACACATCCGAAAATATTATACCTCAGACACCAGACTTGTCTTGTTTTCCTACCTTGTTTTAAATCTATCAGAGTTTAGCATGTAACTCTTCTGGACAGTTTTCTTCATGTTCCAGAATCTGTAAACTCAACCATGCCCTTCATCCTGGAGATGCGAGACTACCATCTCGATGGATGCAAGATATGTGCTCTTCTTTAAACAGAATGCACACCCATGTTGATTTATTCAAATCTTTCAGATAAAGATTCCTTTCTTAAAGGGGGGTCCTTTATCGGAGTTTAGTTTTGAATACAAAACAATATTTTCGAAATCAACATGTGTGGCAATATGTTTATAAAATCTCTACAAGTTTCAACAGACCACATTCCTCTACTCGCTCCCACGATTTCAATTCTGAATCATACAAGAAAACATTTTCATTCGAACAAACAAACCTCGCTTAGTAACTGCATACACAATGCATATATGCCTTAAAAGACTCTTCCACTAAGATTTAAAATTCTCTCACAAGACGATAACCTTGTTTTGTTAGCTTCGTACAAAACCAAAACAATTTCATTCTCGAACGTTCTTTGACTAAATAGATCGTGCTAACTTTGCAAAACAAAACTCCCCCTTGCATTTTCCATTCCCTCACGATAGGAAAATATCGAGGTTAGCTCACAAAATCTTAGTGAAGCTACTTCATTCGTCTTGCTAAAGCCAAGCCAAGCGTTTGTTCTTATAAAAGGATACGAAAGGATAGAGTGAAAGTAGAGTGCGTCTTTTGCTTGAAGCAAGAAAAATATATTCTCCCAAAGTTACTTTTACCTACCCAACCCTTGTGTATCTATATAAACATTTGTGTATGTACATACTGTATAGATATATATATATATATATATATATATATATATATATATATATATAGTTTGTGCATGCATTCTTTTTACCATTTCACATACTTTTATTTAATGTATATTTTTCCTTTTTAAATATAAAAACAGGCAGTATATTTATTTATGCGGGTGCATAAATCATATTCCATGGCTCCATAAGATTCTACTTGAAATTTAGTGAAGGTAAATTGGCATTCTAATTTAGTACATATTATTTGTAACATCACTGCGGTGATCCAAAATTTAATTGAGGATATGATAAGTGAAAATGGGTCATTTGAAATATTTCTATATTTTCATTCATTTTTATAATAAACATATTGTGGTTTTAATTGGTGTTATATATTAAATTAATTATTATATTAATTATTATATTGAAGTTACTTTGTTAATGAGTGCAACAATTTTTCAATGATATATATATATTTTATTATATTACTTTTATAAATATATTCAATTTCTTAATTTTGTAAAGTTTTGATACATGATTTTAACTCCGCATTATTGTACTGTAATTTGTGGGGACATTTCATTTATTTCGAAATTCTTTATTTAAAACAGGTTTGTGTGTTGGGGTCCATTGGATTGGATCCTAGGTTGTTGAATTTATGTTCCGAGGTCTTAAATGCTTCCTAAAATAAACGAGTAAAAGGCAAGACTTTTATTCATGATAACCTGCAAAAGTAGAGAGTGTCATCGGATGGTTTACAAAAAAACACACTCTATATATATATATATATATATATATATATATATATATATATATATATATATATATATATATATATATATATATATATATATATATATATATATATATACCATTATATATATATATATATATATATATATATATATATATATATATATATATATATATATATATATTATGCTATGATATATATATATATATATATATATTATATATATATATATATATATATATATATATATATATATATATATATATATATATATATATATATATATATATACAAATGTATATATAATATATATATGTATATATATATATATATATATATATATATATATATATATATATATATATATATATATATATATATATATATATATATATATATATATATATATATATTCTTCCAATTGCATCTTATCTATTAATTATATGGGAACAAGTCTCAAAATCACTTTGGCTACTTTTTTTCCATCTGTGTAGCTAAAACTCAGGACAATTCTCTCTCTCTCTCTCTCTCTCTCTCTCTCTCTCTCTCCTCTCTCTCTCTCTCTCTCTCTTTTCTCTCTCTCTTTCCTCTTCGTCCTTCTCTTTCTCTTCCTTCACCCTTCGGGATTCCTGTAAGTTTACGTGTGATTTCATCTAATCAACAACATGGAATTCTGCCATGATGCCATCCATCAGCGTTTGGGGAAACTAGTTCCCAGGATAGACTCAATCTCTATTTTATGAAAGGATGCTTCTTTGTTGGTACCAGCATATGCTCAAATGCCTTGGTACTAATATTACAAGGTTTTGAAAATGAGGAAATCCCTCAGACCACTCCAAATACCACAGCGAAAGACTCGCCTATATTCGAAGCTACTCTTTATTCGCAAGCCAATGATCAATTTGAGTTCCATTGTTTTGTGTCTGATACACAATTACACAATGTGACTCTTTCCCCTCTATTTGATTCTTAAACTTCTCTTAATGAATATGGAGAGTCTTGTGTTGTGGCTTATCATAATCTCTCTCTCTCTCTCTCTCTCTCTCTCTCTCTCTCTCTCTCTCTCTCTCTCTCTCTCTCTCTCTCTCTCTCTCTCTCTCTCTCTCTCTCTTACTTGATATTCTTTGTAGGGTAATTCTTTCTACACTTTTCTTATAGTATCAGGTTTTCTTTTAAATCTCTTAATATTTCCTATTTCCAGTAGTTGTAGATGGGATGATTTTTTCTTTCTTTCCTGTTCAAATACGGACTTTCCAATATATATATATATATATATATATATATATATATATATATATATATATATATATATATATATATATATATATATACATATATATATATATATATATATATATATATATATATATATATATATATATATATATATATATATATATATATATATATATATATATATCGTGTATTTTTCTTGCTTTCATTTGTGATTTCAGTTGCAATCATTTGGCATGAAAATGGCAAAACTGGGGATTTTATACTAACTTCATATCTGCAACCTCTTTTGCCTCTTATCCGATTCTTGACTCCTCACCGCTCTATTCTTTATACTGACTTTGGAATAGTCTATTGGCAGGGTTATGTTAAAACCTTACCAAATTTAGTTATTGTAAAACTTTACCTATGTTTATCTCTCTATATTCTTTTAGGGCATATTTTTAAGCTTGTTTTTTTTAACCCCCTACGACAGCTTTACCATTTCTCTTTTTACCAATGCAAATATTATTCGTGTTTACACTAGCAGTAATCATCCTGTCATACTGTAGATTTTAAATCACAAGGATAGCAGGAACGGCCTCAAAGAGACTGAGGTTTCTGATTATATTTTTTTCAACTTTTCCTCACCTTCTCTAACTGTAGAAAGATGTTATATCTCCTTGTATGAAGCAATGATTTCTTATTAAGGTGATACTGATACTGATAATCATTTATCTTCTGGATACGGTCGACATCTAAGTTTCAAGACATTAACTTTACATCACTCATTTGTAATACTGATTCTTTATCCCTGTGATTCAACTTCTGCTCATTTCCCCTCTCTTTCTTGGGTAAGTAAATAGTGTTATTTACCAGAAGGAATGCAACTCTCATTCCCCTCTTCTTGCAACCCAAAGAAAGTAGTATCTATTGCACGATTATTTCTATAAAGAACAACAACTCAAAAAATGCTGATTTTAATACTTAATTCTCAATAGTATTTTTTGCGCTGAGAAAATTTTGAAATTCTGTCTCTTTATTTCTGAAATCCTACTTTGCCGTCTCGTAATGATTTTCATTCATATGGATTGTTTTTCTTTTGATAAGAGATTTTCCTGCATTCGATATATATATATATATATATATATATATATATATATATATATATATATATATATATATATATATATATATATATATATATATATATATATATATATATATATATATATATATATATTTCTTTCTCTTTCTTCACCTTCCTCTTTGCCCCAAGATTGGGGGTAAGGTGCTGTACAAGCATCGGAAAAGAAAAGCAGTAGGAGAACATGACAAACGTCGAAAAGAAAGCCCAGCCTTACCGCCCCCTCTGTACCATTAATTAGTGAGAGCTCGTCACAGACAGAAAATCAACCCTAGAGCATCATGGGACCGCGACGGACCCTCACTATGGTAAATCGTCAATGTAAGGGTTCATCCCCTGGCCCAGGTGGGCCACAACAATGCCCCCATACAAAACCCCGCCATTCTCTCCTATCATGCACCTTTATTCTCGCCTCTGCAAAACTCACATTTCTCTCCTTCAGACATTCGTTCACCGACTCAATCCACTTTCTCTTCGGTCTCCCAGCCGGTCGGTTCCCAACACACTCGCCACTATACATCCGCTTAACCAACCGACTATAATTCATCCTTTCCACATGACCAAACCATCTCAACATACTTTCACAACTTTCCTACTACACTCTGCATCACACCCCATCTCATACGTTCCATTCCTCTCTTTATCCAATTCTTCTCCCACCTAGCACACCCTAAGATTGTCCATCTGAACACATTGAACTTTAGATCTATACTTCTTATTCCAGACCATAGTCTCACTACCATACAATAACACAGGTAACAACATACCCTCATGTAAGACCCTAGCACACTCAAGACTTAGTCCCTTTATGCACCAAGACTATAAGTGCACCAGAAACCTTTCTGCCATTCACAACTTTCACCTACACTCTGCATCTTCCCTTCTCATCCAACATATACCCTAAATATTTAAACTCAGACACTTGTTCTAGCTGCTCACCATCTAACATAACTTCACACTGAGGAGTGTCCTCACTCACAACCATAACCTTACTCTTATCCACGTTTACTTTCAAGCCCCTCCTTTTACACACCCTGCCAAATCTCTCTACCAATCCTCCTCAAACTCTCTTCAGATTCGCCACACAAAACCAAATCATCCGCATATAATAGGTAGGGCACCCTCCACTCATCTCCATTCTCCACCATTCTAACACCATTTCCTGCCATCCCCACCTCGAATTCTTTCATAACCCCCATCCATATACAAATTGAATAACCAAGGAGACATAACACAACCCTGTCTTACTCCGCTATTAATCCTAAACCAATCACCATTGACACCATTTATTCTTACACGCTTCACTATCGTCATACATACTTTTGATTCCATTCAGAAGCCTACCACCAACACCATATATCACTAACACCTGCCATAACGCTTCCCTATTAACTTTATCATACGCCTGTTGCAAATCCATAAAACCTAAATACAATTTATTCTTCTTCTCCCTCATTTTCTCAATCATTTGTTTCAATGTAAAGATTTGATCCACACATCCTCTACCACTCCTAAACGCACCTTGTTCTTCACCAATCAGTCCTTCAGTCACTCGACGCACTCTTTCGACCAAAATACCAGCATATACCTTCTCTACAACACTCAAAAACTTATTCCACAAAGTTTCTACAGTTCCCCTTTTCTCCCTTACCCTTATGCAAGGGTACCGCTCTCCTCAATCGCGGAACTATACCCTCCATAAACGCTTTATTACAACTTCCAAGTCAATCAATCACCATCACCGCAACCGCGGTTGATCATTTCTCTAATTTCATCTATACCTGCAGATTTACCATTCTTCAACTTTCTCACTCTACCCATTACCTCCTCCTTACTAATAACCTCATCCCCAAAATACCTATTCCTTCTTGCACCATCAAAACCATACACATTCACTAACACCTCATCATTACTGTTAATATGTGTGCAGATTTTTTAAGTGTTCTTTCCACACTCCATCCATTACATCAGTTACAAAAGCACCATCCCTATTCATTATTCTAAGCAGATTCCCACTTATTCTCATTCTTAACCTTTCTTCCTTCCAGAAGAGCTTCCTATTTCCTTGTATGTCCTCATTCATCCTCCTTCCAAACTGTTCATTTACCTCTTGTTTTCTCCTACGTATACACCTTTTAGTATTTCTTTTTTTCTCCTTATATAATTCCAAGCATCTTTCTTTTGAAACTTCATCATTAGCTTTTAGTACATTCAACCACGCTTCTTTTTTACCTTTAACCGCTTGCATCACCTCTTCATTCCACCATTCGCTGTTAACATTCTTACTTCCTACTTTGGCACATCCACACACTTCCTTTGCACTACTAACAATTGCTTCCTTCATTTGCCCCCAGATTTGTTCAGTATCAACATTCACATTCAGCAAGATTTTACTGATCTCTCTTATCCCCTCTTTATTATCTTACATATATATATATATATATATATATATATATATATATATATATATATATATATATATATATATATATATATATATATATATATATATATATAATATTATATATTTCCCTACATCTAAATCCGTCTCTCAAAAAAGTAACTTTTTCCGTTTTTCGTTTCTTCTTAACTGAAATGTAGCGGAAGTTAGTTACTCCGTTACTTTTTATTACAATAAAAAAAGGGGAGGTTTAAGCGAATTTATTATTATTATTATTATTATTATTATTATTATTATTATTATTATTATTATTATTATTATTATTATTATTATTATTATTATTATTATTATTATTATTATTATTATTTTGTACAGGAAAGAAATAAAAAACGTTTAAAAATTTAAAAAAAAAAAATAGCTTATCTGTGATTGCGTTCATTTACTCCTTAGTAACTTGCTTCTCCAAATCACTCCTTCTTGTCCTTGAAGTTCTCATCCTCGACATGCTAGCGGTTACCATGTAATTAAAGCACAGTTGTATACAATAAATCAAGTGTCACTTGAGCGATCGATCGCAGTAATTAATCTACGTACAAAGAAACGTTAATTAAAAAAAAAACAAGTACAATAAATATAATCTATTTAAAGGTTTATAGTTATTTGCCTTAAAGAACATGAGAAGCTCCAAGTTGGTATTGAGGAGGCCCGGAGGGTGGCTCTTTTGGTCTCGAGAACGTCCTTGCCAATGTCAGAAGAGACGCTGGAAGGGTTGACTATTTGACTGTGTTGCATTTGGCAGACATGGCCATCAGGACTGGCTCATTTATGAAGGTCATATCTGTCAGATTGTCATCCTTATTGTAGATACCATTCAACAGGGCTTGATAATGGCCTACGCTTAGGGCTTGATCGATTTATGATATTTATGAGATTTATGATCTCCCTAGTGCTGTTGACGTAGTGGGACATCTATCTCCTGAGCTACTCCATGATCGTCTCCATCACCTTGTACACATTACTGACTTTCCTAGCATCGAGCTGCTCCGCTACTTAGAAGAAACATAAAGGAGCAATAGACCAAAAATGTAACAGTAACGGACCAGAAAAGTAACTTCCGCTGATCGGTCAGTTATAGGTAAAAAAAAAGTAACTAGTCAGTTACTCATACTTTGTTATTACTCCAAAAAAATAACTTCGTTAGTAACGGGTAACTGAATAGTGGACTGTACCCATATTATACAGTATATATATATATATATATATATATATATATATATATATATATATATATATATATATATATATATATATATATATATATATATATATATCTCTTACTCTTATATATATATATATGTAATAATAATAATATATATATATATATATATATAATATATATGTATATATATATATATAATAATAATATATAATAATATATATATATATAATATTAACTATATATATATATATATATATATATATATATATATATA
>JABUQX010142539.1:7500-15927 GCA_015478945.1 Trachelipus rathkii
TCCACTGAGCTAAACCGTGCTCTCCTATATTTATATATATATATATATATATATATATATATATATATATATATATATATATATATATATATATATATATATATATATATTTTCTCTTCTTGATATATATATGTATATGATATATATATATATATATACTCTGCTATATACTGCTATATATATATATATATATATATATATATATATATATGATATATGATCTGACTGTCGTCGGAGATGGACGTGTTGACAACAGCAGGGAAGAGAAGAATGAGATGGATCGGAGAAGAACAGAGAATAGAGATGAAAAGTTCAGAAGAGTTTTCCAAAGAGCTGTGCCAAGTGTTTTACAAAGAGCTGTGCATTGTTTTACGTCGGAAGGAATGAAACTGTTGAAGATATGTATTGTGGCTAGGATTCCACTAGAGCAGATAAAAATAATTTATAAAACGAAAGAAAATATTTTATCATATTATGAAATTTAAAATTTTGATCAAAATTTTTAATCAAAGAAAAATTAATATTTTTAAATAAATGAAGTGGAGGAGCAACAAAACTTTATATCAAGTTCTTTGGATACACTTAAAATATATATAAATTGATAGTATAATAAAATTAAGTTCATTTGAGGAGGAGCAAAATATCAAAATTAGTTCTTTTCGCCAAATTTAATAACAATACATAATTTCGAATTTAACAATGATAGCATAGATAGTATCTGCAGTACCTAGTGGAGTATTTATTTGTCTATATGTAAGAAGAATGGATATTCGAGACAGTCGGACCATATGAAGACTTTTTTTCTTCGCATAGTTCTAGGGCGACAGGGCTAGCAACCCGGTCCTTTACTTTTTTTTTTTGCTTGAAGAACTGGACCAGCATTGGAATCTTATGCGCCTAGAAGCACGATCTTCTGGAGAGCTCTGGGAGAGCGAGTTTCGATGCCAAATGGAAGAAGATGCTAGTTCCACTGAAAGGGTGAAACCCTACCTGAGTGTATAACTCAAGGACTGGCATCAGAAACCATTGCGCAAAGAAATGTTCTTCTAGAGTGCTCTAGGATAGAGAGTTTCGAGGCCAGAAGGAAGAAAATGCTGGTCCAACAGACAGGGCGAAAGCCCTACATGGGAGATGGTAAATATAATATATATATATATATGTATGTATGTATGTATGTATATGTATATATATATATATATATGTATATATTTATACTATATATATATATATATATATATATGTAATGTATAAATTAACTAATAATAATATATATATATATATATATATATATATATATATATATATATATATATATATATATATATATATATATATATATATATATATATATTTTGATATGTGTCACTATTACTAGCCAAAGGAGCAAAATATATATATATATATATATATATATATATATATATATATATATATATATATATATATATATATATATATATATATATATATATATATATATATATATATATATATATATATATGTATGTATGTATGTATGTATATATATATATATATATATATAACACGCACGACTATACGTAGTTTTTCGGCATGGCTTTGTCGTTTTTCTTGCAAAAGTTTGTAATACAGACAACAAGTAATCATGGAAACCTAAATACTATAGGTTTGCGGATTGTAAAAAATTGATTTTAAGAAATAAGATTCTTGTTTTGTAAAGATTATGAGTTAAAATATCTTTGTCATAATTACTGAAACAAATAAAGAATTAGTGGATTTTCCCTTTTTTTCTATCTCTCAGTAGGATAGTTCAATTTATAAGCTAAGAGATATCAATTGTTCTATACTATTTTGTAACCTTAAATCTTCGTCCTTATTACCGCACGCTTGCCCTTATTCTTCTTTATTAATGAAATTGTGGTACTCCAAGAAGTTCATTCTATTTTTTTTTTTTTTTTTTACAGTTGTCACCACCACTCACTGGGAGCCCTATTCAAGGAGGGGGTGTTACTACATCATACATCAGTTATTCATCAACTAACGCAAACTGCGCAGATGAGCAGACGCAGGCACAAAAAGTGAGAGAGATTAAATTCAGCAGAAGAACACAGAAGATGGAAGAGAATTTAACAGAGAATTGGCAGGAAAGAAGGAAGCACCACAGCGAACAAGCCGGAATTACCAATATCAACACAGAAACTCATGCGCCGACACAGCACCCCTTGATGCTACGGGCGTCGTACGCGAGTGATAAGTTCCATTGAGCACCTGCCGCTGCGGTACCTATAGAGAAGAGTTAAAGAGTCAACATCTCGCGGCAAAGATAGAGGGTCAAGTGTGAAAGTATGGAACAGTTTATAAGCCTTTTTTGGCCTTTGACTCGACCCTATCAAAAGCCAGGTGAAACCAGAGCCCCCCAGATATGAGAGCAGGAAATACTCCATACAAAGGCGGATGAGGCCCTTGTATAGCTGGAGCAACTGAGAAGAGAAAAAAAGTCTCACAGCCTAAACAGAACTCCCAGTTTCTTGGAGGCCGCCCTAGCAAACATTGTGATGTGAGGGTTTCCAAGACATTTTTGTTTATGTTAAGGCCAAGAATGTTTACATTGTCAACTGGAGAGACGAAAGAACCGTCGAAAGATATAGAAAAGTTAGAAGGTGTCTTAGAGGGAGATTTGCAGAAATTGGGTTTTTAAAGAATGAATTCCACAAGGTTCAGACGACCCCACCAGGAAATTCTATCCAGGTCAGCGAGAATAGAAAAGATTAAGATGAGAGGCAATTCTAGAAGTAAAAGAGGGAGAAGAATTGAAATGAGTTGAAGTGACGCGTGTCATCGGCACACGAGTGGATAGAGTTAGATGTGCGAAGGTGAGAAGATCATTAATGGAAAGTAGAAATAAAGTAGGAATGAGAGAACCCTAAGGGAACACCTATTGACAGAAAAAGAAAGAAGAAGAGGTAGCCCCATCAACAACAGCTGATATTAAGAACGATTTGAAGAAAACTAGACATAAGTAAGCAAAGAAGGAGGGAGGCAAGGGAGGGGACTTGGGCGCAGTGACATTAGTAACTTTCGGTGTCACCTTGGATATAATGTCGAAGCGCCATCACTGGAGTCTCCCAGTTCCTGAGGCGGGGAAAACCAAATCAGTTAGATAGGAAAGTATATCGCCAGTAGACCTCTCGGCGCCGAAAGCGTACTGGTGATCGGAAGAAATTAATTTCCAGATGGTCTAAAGAAGCCTGAGAGAGTTGAATAGGGTTTCAAGATCTTAGATAGAATACAAATTAGAGCTATAGGACGAGTTAGAAGGATCAGAGTGGCTTCCTTTTTTTCGGAACAGGTTGGACGTATTGCGTGTTTCCAACTTTTAAGGGAAAGTAATGAAGTATTGAGACATAGAAGAAATAGTTGAACGAGGCAGGGTAAGCACGGCTTTTGCACTCCCTCAAAACTCAGGAGGAATGCCATCCGGGTCGCCTTCCCTAGTTCATAGATTTCGGGAGCCCATGCACCCGATCAAATATAATCACAGGCAATGGCATAGGGACGGCTTCTGAAAAGGAGGGGAGGAGGAGGAATGCTAGAATCGTCTAGGGTTGAGTTAAGGGAAAATAGGAGGCCGAAGAGAGATTAGTAGCCTTTTCGAGTTGGAGAATTAGCAACAAGAACCGTAGATCGAATAAGGAGGAAGAACAGATTTACAAGTTGGTAGAATATTTTGGCAAGAGGCCAGAAAAGTTTATCATTGCAGCGCACTCGATGAAAGCCCACATAGATGAAGAGTATCCTACAGCAGTTTCCTGGCTGAATGAAAATTAACAAGAGTGATAGGAGAAGGGAGAATTTTTCCAACCCCGATACGCACTGTCTCTAGCCTGAATGGCCAGAGAGAACAAGCACGATCGAACGATGGATTATGAGGAGAGAAGATTTAGTCGAAGGAATGAACCTGCTCATCTCATCAGCAATTACAGCTCCCACCTTCGGCAGAAGCCGAAGAGAAGCGTCCTGCGAGTCAAGCAGTCTCAATTATGGCTAGCGTAGAAGCGACACGCAAGGAGCCCCCCCAATCGACCATCACAAAGTGCCAGAAAAAACATATGGGAAGGATGGAGCTGTTGGAGAGAAAGTGATAGGAGAATTGAGAGAGATATAAGGTTGTTGTGGTCAGATTTACCGATAGGAGAGAAAGTGGTGTATTTAAAGAGAGAGAAGGACTAGTGGTGAAAAAAAATAGGAAAAGTAGGTTAAGTGGGAAATATGAAATTGGTAAAGAGTTCCACAATGAAGAATGTTCTTAAGTACTACAGTAAAATAATTTGAGTTCATACAAAATTGTATCACATGTTTGCGCTTAATATCTCATACTGTTGTAGCTCCTAAACATCTCATTGTATTTTTATATGAAGTTACATATAATTTAATCTAAATTCCTTATATATATATATATATATATATATATATATATATATATATATATATATATATATATATATATATATATATATATATATATATATATATATATATATATATATATATATACCAATTATTTAAACTCAGACACTTGTTCTAGCTGCTCACATCTAACATAACTTCACATAATTATATATATATTATATATATATTTTTGTTTGTATAATATATATATAAAAGAAAAGGATATACAAATGTCTTGTATATATATATATATATATATATATATATATATATATATATATATATATATCTTATATATAATATATATAAATATATATATATATATATATATATATATATATATATATATATATATATATATATATATATATATATATATATATATATATATATATATATATATTCATAATTTCCTGACTTAGATAATGACCATATTATTGAATATATTAAATTTCTATCAATGCCAAAAAAATTAATATTATTCATGGTTGTTTAGCCTATTAAAACTAATAGGAATCTTTTCTCTTTTACCTACAGCTTGGTTTCATGAGCGAACAGTGGTACGAGGACAAGCTGAACTTCCATGTCTAGTTCCAGAGCCTCGACAACCTTCAGATAAGCCGCTTTTGGTCTTATGGTACAAAGAGGACCTACCACTGGAACCAATATATAGGTATGTCATAATTATAGTTAATATATGCTATTCGTAAAAAAATATACTAAATACGTGAATATTAAAAAATTAAAATACATAATTAAGTATGTATATTATTTTAGATGGGCTATATTTTATTTTAAAAATTAATAATATTCTATCATAATATATTTAGGTTTACTTTCATGATCATGATTTCCTCTTTTATGTTTTATTAAAGGTTTATTTAAATTATTTAATAATATAATTGGATATAATATGGAAACCGTACTTTGGAATCCATTTGTAATATATCAAATAAAAAGAAATTCAAATGTCGCACGGAATAATGTAGTTGTAGAAAGTTTTCATTATTAGTACGTTATAAAAAGGAATATTTAATATTATTTGAAAAATTAATTATATTACTCTATAGCTCAGAATGTGTTAGCATTAGTCCAAAGTTAATACACACACACACACACACACACACACACACACACATATATATATATATATATATATATATATATATATATATATATATATATATATATATATATATATATATATATATATATATATATATATATATATATATATATATATATATATAACTCTTTTTTTTTTTTTTATAATAACAACTATATATATATATATATATATATATATATATATATATATATATATATATATATATATATATATATATATATATATATATATATATATATATATATTTTCTTTGTATATATATTTATATATATATATATATATATATATATATATATATATATATATATATATATATATATATATATATAGAATGCTGTATATTTATATATATATATATATATATATATATATATCTATATATATATATATATATATATATATTTATAGTATATATATATATATATATATATATATATATATATATATATATATATATATATATATATATATATATATATATATATATATATATATATATATTAAAAAAAAATAAAAGTATATATATATATATATATATATATATATATATATATATATATATATATATATATAAATATAATATCTAACTTTAAATGCGTTTCTTCTCTACTTCCTTTATACCAACAATAACTATATATATATATATATATATATATATTACAAAAGACTTACCTGCGTCGGGCAGAGCCCTAATCAAGGAGGAAGTGTACTCGTTTAACGTCCGAGCAAGGACGAAGCTAAGCCCAAAGGGAGAATAAAAACTCAAATTCACCCACTCGTCAGTGCGAACCTGGGACCCTCTCGCTTTGTTTGCCGAGGTGTCTAACACTTTAGAGCTATCGGGCGCTTTTAAATAAATAAATATAAAATACATAAGAAATTTTTTTAAAAAATATATACATTAATACAAATATAAATATCTCTATTATTACTATTATAATTATTACTATTACCACTATCATCATCATTACCATTACCATCATTATTATTATAATTATTATTATCAACATTAACATTATCACTATCACTATCATTGTCATTACTATCATCATTATCATTATTATTATTATTATCATTACCATCATTACTATTATTAATATCACTATCGTTATCATTACTATCATTATCATTAATATTATTATTGTTACATACACTGTATTTCACACAAATATTCACTTCACTTCACATAATATATATACATGTACACTGGAAGATACAAAAAACTATTGAATGTTCCCCTCAACAAGCAGCCATCTCGAGAGTCAACTTTTGAGACTAGATGATTCTGATATCAGAGTCGCACATTCTTCTTTAATATACTGTAATCAATGCTAGAGAAGAAGGAGCTTTTTTGTTTTATATATATATATATATATATATATATATATATATATATATAAAAAAAATATATATATATATATATATATATATATATATATATATATATACTATATATATATATATATAGACCACACACACACACACACACACACACACACACACATATATATATATATATATATATATATATATATATATATATATATATATATATATATATATATATATATATATATATATATATATATATATATATATGCAGTTATTAGTGATGGACCGGATGTGAAAAATTTGATTGTTTACAGATGCAGATGCAGATGCAGATGCAGATGCAGATGCAGATGCAGATGCAGATGCAGATGCAGATGCAGTTGCCGATGCGGATGCAGATGCAGATGCAGATGCAGATGCCAATGCAGATTAAATATAAAAATATATACATATATACATACCGTATATATATATATATATATATATATATATATATATATATATATATATATATATATATATATATATAATATATATATACTACATTCACTCCCAGTCAGGCTTACGAACCTGTCAGTGGGGCCAACCCTTCCTTCTTGTTCTATCCATCACGATCCCATCTGCCATCAGCTCATCCATTGCAGGCATCTGGTGTTTCCTCAATGAATCCTCTATTGTGTCTCTCCACCTCTTCCGCGGTCTTCCCTTCGGTCTCACTCCCTCCGGTCTCTACCTCCACCTCCTGCTGGCAGCTTTCTCTCCCTCCTCTCAGGTGTCCCCCACCATCTCCAGTCTGGCTGCGTCCCTTTTATTCATCATGGGTTTACACCCACTCCTCCCTCACTGTCTCAGTTTCTCACTCTGTCTCTTCTCTTCTTTCAATCAATGTCCTCAACACATTCATCTCTGCTACCTACTCTCCTCTCTCTCCCTGTCATGATCCATGTCTCGGCCCCATACAACAGTATCGGCGTCAACACTCCCTCGTATATTGCTCTCTTCACCTCTTTGTTCATATATTTATCTTTCAAGATGGGTTATACTGCTCTTACAGTCCTGCCATACTGCTCAATCCTACTCATAATTTCCTTTGCACACCCCCTTCTCTTCCAAGTGCTTCCTGGATATTTATATCTATCCACATTTTCAATCTCTCTACCGTCTACCTTCACTATCAACTCCTCCTCCTCCCCTCTCTGCTAACTACCATTATTTCTTTTTCTCCACATTCATATTCAATCCTGTTTCTCTCAACTTTTCTGCGAAACACAGCACCATTTGCTTCAACCTCTCACCATCTCCACTTCAACACTCCAAATCATCTGCATATACCATGATGTCTCCGTCAATCTCTTCTAAACTTTCCTTTGCACCTCTTATGACTGTGTCCAAATAAGCTATAAACAGTATCAGCGACAGCACACTACTACTCCAGTTTTTAACTCAAACCATTCCTCGTTTTTATATCCTGTTCTTAACTTACTTTATGTTATTCACGTATGTACTTCTTACTGCCTTTATCATTCTGCCTCCAACTT
>JABUQX010142541.1:10000-12500 GCA_015478945.1 Trachelipus rathkii
TCGTCTACGTATCGAATGTAAAATATAGGATTGTATGGGACGTTTTCATTAGAGAAAATTGTTTTCCCACCGATATCACGTAGAAATCTGCGAAAGCTGGTCCCAAAGGTGATCTTAAAGGTGATTCTAAACGTGGTCCAATAGATACGCCATTTTTTTTGAAATATATTTTACCATTAAAGTTAAAAAGATATTTTAGTAGTACTTATATAAAGTAACCTTCTCAGAATGCATTCTTCTAATAAACATTTTAAAATATTATGTTGACAGTTTCAGATATTATTATTATTATTATTATTATTATTATTATTATTATTATTATTATTATTATTATTATTATTATTATTATTATTATTATTATTTTTATTATTATTATTATTATTATTATTATTATTATTATTATTATTATTATTATTATTATTATTATTATTATTATTATTATTATTATTATTATTATTATTATTATTATTATTATTATTATTATTATTATTATTATCATTATCATTATCATTATCATTATTATTATTATTATTATTATTATTATTATTATTATTATTATTATTATTATTATTATTATTATTATTATTATTATTATTTATACTTTTCTCAAATCGTTTATTTATTTTAATTATTTTAGTTATCAATATAAAATGCTTCCTAAAAAGAAAATATTTCTTAAAAGGATAACTATATTATTTTCACTAATTATTAATTTTTAATAATAATAATAATAATATTAATAATAATAATAATAATAATAATAATAATAATAATAATAATAATAATAATAATAATAATAATAATAATAATAATAATAATAATAATAATAATAATAATAATAATAATAATAATAATAATAATAATAATATTTTCACCTCTACTTTCTAAAGATATTGAATCTATCATTAGTAGGAAGTTAAAGGTTAGCCGAAAACCGGGATTTTCCGTTCCGTTTCGCACCGCACCGCACCAGAATGAGCGCACCACTCACCACACCAAAATTAATTTTTTTGCCGCACCGCACCGGGACACTATAATTGCTTACAGCGTCGCACCGTACCGCACCTCACCACGAACCACACCAAAACTAATGTTTTTCCGCACCGCTTCGGGACACTGGAATTGTGTACAGCGTCGCACCGCACCGCACCGCACCGCACCGCACCGCACCGCACCAGAGTGAGCGCACCAGGCACCACACCAAAATTAATTTTTTTCCGCACCGAGCCTGGAAACTATAATTGTGTACAGCGTCGCACCGTACCGTACCGCACCACGAACCACACCAAAACAAATTTTTTCCGCACCGCTTTGGGACACTGGAATTGTGTACTGTGTCGCACCGCACCGCACCGCACCGCACCGCACCGCACCGCACCGCACCGCACCAGCCAACCATAGAATGTATATTTGGAAACAAGTTAATTCTTTTAATTTTATCTCTGATCACCAGAATGGCTTTCTTAAGAAACGTTCTACTGGTCTCTCTCTCTCTCTCTCTCTCTCTCTCTCTCTCTCTCTCTCTCTCTCTCTCTCTCTCTCTCTCTCTCTCTCTCTCTCTCTCTCTCTCTCTCTCTCTCTCTCTCTCTCTCTCTCTCTCTCTCTCTCTCTCTCTCTCTCTCTCTCTCTCTCTCTCTCTCTCTCTCTCTTGGTCCTCGATCTGCTCCTACGCATTTCGGTGAATACTTTGATGCAGCGTTGGAATTATCGAAATTTTCGATAGAGTCTTGCACAAAACTTTTGATTTTTAAATTCCATCTTTGGTTATCTCTCCTTCTTTCTCTGATTTTCTTTCCGGTCGCTCAATAGCAGCCGTTGAAAACGGCTGACCGTCGTCCTTTAAATCTATTGGTGGTGTTCCTCAGGGTTCTGTCCTAAATTCAACTCTTTTTCTACTTTTCACTTCATCACATATACACTCCAAGGTTAAACAATCCACCATTTAATATTTCTTTGATTAAGGGTGGAGTCTATAGCCTAGAAAACTCCACCCTTCAATATTTCTTTCATTGAAGGGTGGAGTCTTCAACCTAGGAGACTCCACCCTTCAATATTTCTTTCATTGAAGGGTGGAGTCTTCAACCTAGGAGACTCCACCCTTCAATATTTCTTTCATTGAAGGGTGGAGTCTTCAACCTAGGAGGCTCCACCCTTCAATATTTCTTTCATTGAAGGGTGGAGTCATCAACCTAGGAGACTCCACCCTTCAATATTTCTTTCATTGAAGGGTGGAGTCTTCAACCTAGGAGACTCACCTTCAATCTTCTTCCATTGAAGGGTGGAGTCTTCCAACCTAAGGAGACTCCACCACTTCAATATTTCTTTCATTGAAGGGTGGAGTCATCAACCTAGGAGACTCCACCCTTCAATATTTCTTTCATTGAAGGGTGGAGTCTTCAACCTAGGAGACTCCACCCTTCAATATTTCTTTTCTTTTCAAAGACGTCAAAGCCAACAGTAAATAAACCATGTTATGATGATGGTTTTGGATCAACCGATC
>JABUQX010142541.1:15000-18796 GCA_015478945.1 Trachelipus rathkii
AAATTTTATTTTAATTTATTTTTCGAACTTTATTTTTCAAATTTTTATTTATTTTTGTTTTCTTTTCTTTAAAACTTTTTGTTTTTACTAAAAATTTATTCTTTTTATGTTTATAGCCTAAAAAATTTGCATTTTACATACCCTAAAGCAGTAAATCAGTAAATCAGTAAATCAGTTAATCAAACTGCCCTCCAGTCACCCTCCTACCCATTCGTGATCTATTGATCTATTGATTCATGTCATATTTTGTATAACATAACACAAAAACTTTTATTTATTTTGTTTTGTTTTCTTTAAACATTTTGTTTTTACTAAAAAAATTTATTCTTTTTATGTTTATAACTTAAAAAATTTGCATTTACATACCCTAAAGCAGTAAATCAGTAAATCAGTTAATCAAACCACCCACCCCACCCTCCTACCCTTCCATGATCTATTGATCTATTGATCTATTGATCTATTGATCTATTGATCTATTGATCTATTGATTCAAGTCATATTTTGTATAACATAACACAAAAACTTTTATTTATTTTTGTTTTCTTTTCTTTAAACATTTTGTTTTTACTAAAAAATTTATTCTTTTTATGTTTATAACTTAAAAAATTTGCATTTTTACATACCCTAAAACAGTAAATCAGTAAATCAAACCACCCACCCCACCCTCCTACCCTTCCGTAATCTATTGATCTATTGATCTATTGATTCAAGTCATATTTTGTATAACATAACACAAAAACTTTTATTTATTTTGTTTTCTTTTCTTTAAACATTTTTGTTTTAACTTAAATTTATTTCATTTTATGTTTATAACTTAAAAAATTTGCATTTTACATACCCTAAAGCAGTAAATCAGTAAATCAGTTAATCAAACCACCCACCCCACCCTCCTACCCTTCCATGATCTATTGATCTATTGATCTATTGATCTATTGACCTAATGATTCAAGTTATATTTTGTTTAACATAACACAAAAACTTTTATTTATTTTTGTTTGTTGTTTTCTTTAAACATTTTTGTTTTACTAAAAATTTATTTCTTTTTATGTTTATAACTTAAAAAATTTGCATTTTTACATACCCTAAAGCAGTAAATCAGTAAATCAGTTAATCAAACCACCCACCCCACCCTCCTACCCTTCCATGATCTATTGATCTATTGATCTATTGATCTATTGATCTATTGATCTATTGATTCAAGTCATATTATAAGTATCTTTTTGTATAAACATAACAAAATAAATTCTTTGCTGTAGTTGTTGTTGTTGAAATGTCGCGTTTGCTGTTGCATTTGGTGCAGTTGTTGATGTTGTTGTAGTTGAAATGCTGTTGTTGCTGTAGCGTTTGTTGCAGTTGTTGATGCTGCTGTTGTTGTTGTTGTTGTTGTTGTTGTTGTTGTTGTTGTTGCTGTTGTTGTTAAATATATCAAACGTTCAAGTTAAATGAAAATATACAACACTTTTTCAAACATATCTCTAAAATATTAATGTTAATTTTACATTACATTAACATTGTAATATTGAAAACTAAACAAAAATATATCTCATCCTAACCTAACTGACATACAGCATTCATTAACAAGGTAACTAAAATTAGAAGTTTCAACTTACCAGCAGAAGTCAACATAGCAATCTCAATCTTAACTATACACAACTGCACAAAATATTATTATTATTATTATTATTATTATTATTATTATTATTATTATTATTATTATTATTATTATTATTATTATTATTATTATTATTATTATTATTATTATTATTATTATTATTTCACATAGATCTCACAACACCAATAACGCGTGCGATCACTTTGCCTGCAGGTCCACAACTAAAACATTGGTAGGTAAATTGCTCTCTACCCGACACCTAAACATTACGCAATTTTAGTACGCTCAAGGGTAACCAATCAGAGAACTGTATTTGTTAAGCCATCACGGTCAGCCAATGAAATTCGAGGAATGACTCATTAATCTTATTATCTTTTGACACATGAGAAGGGTAACGAGATTTATTACCTTTGTCCTTACTTAACATATGTTTTTATCTTAAACAGTAGTTTTATTATTATTATTATTATTATTATTATTATTATTATTATTATTATTATTATTATTATTATTATTATTATTATTATTATTATTATTATTATTATTATTATTATTATATTATTATTATTATTATTATTATTATTATTATTATTATTATTATTATTATTATTATTATTATTATATCAACTATATATGTATATGAACATAACAAACCTAACATACCACACACACACACACACACACACACACACACACACACACACACACACACACACACACACACACACACACACACACACACACACATGTGCAACATTTTCTAAACGTTGCTGGAAGACATTTACATTTTTCACATGTTTAATATAAACATTTCGTTTTGTTATATATTTTCTTTTACGTTTCTATTATTCTTTATATTTATATTTTGTTAAAAGTTAGTTATTTATTTATTTATTTTAGTTTTATTTATTTTTATTTTATTTATTTAAAATAATCTATATATTTTTTAAAAACTTTTATTTATTTTTGCTTATTTTGTTTAAAAAGATTTTGTTTTAACTAAAATTTATTTCATTTTATGTTTATAACTTAAAAATGTTTGTGTTTTTACATACCTTAAAGCAGTAAATCAGTAAATCAGTAAATCAAACCACCCACCCCACCCTCCTACCCTTCCATGATCTATTGATCTATTGATCTATTGATTCAAGTCATTTCGAGTATCATTTTGAGGGAAACAACATAAAAATAAAGTTCTTTATACACTGATCAACGAATATATGCTAACGTAGCAAAGTTTTCCCATTAATAAAGCTAACATAACATCACCTAAACTAAGAATATAATGTACAACAACAAACCTAGCATACCTTAAGCACGAATAAACAGCTAACATCAACAAAGTTCCACACTTAACAACAGTAAAGTAACTAACAACACATACAAAAACGTAACCTATTCACACTTTGTCAAGCATATCTCTAACATATCAATGTTAATTTTACATTAACATGGTAATATTTAACAAAAATTTATCATAACCTTGTCTAATTATCATACAGACCTACGAATATATGCTAACGTAACAAATTTTTTACATTAATAAAGCTAACATAACATAACCTGAACTTAGAATATAATGTGCAACGACAAACCTAACATACCTCACGTATGGATAATCTCTAACATTCACAAAGTTCCACACTTAACAACAGTAAAGTAACTAACAACACATACAAAAACGTAACCTATTCACACTTTGTCAAGCATATCTCTAACATATCAATGTTAATTTTACATTAACATTGTAATATTTAACAAAAATTTATCATAACATTGTCTAATTATCACACAGACCTACGAATATATGCTAACGTAACAAATTTTTACATTAATAAAGCTAACATAACATAACCTGAACTTAGAATATAATGTACAACGACAAACCTAACATACCTCACGTATGAATAATCTGCTAACATTCACAAAGTTCGATACTTATCAAAGGTGAAGTAGCTAACAACACATACAAAACTCAATGTATCCCAACTTTTCCAACATACCAGCAACAGCTAAAGCATTAACATTGTAATATTTAACAAAAATTTATCATAACCTTGTCTAATTATCATACAGACCTACGAATATATGCTAACGTAACAAATTTTTACATTAATAAAGCTAACATAACATAACCTGAACTTGGAATATAATGTACAACGACAAACCTAACATACCTCACGT
>JABUQX010142542.1:7500-22500 GCA_015478945.1 Trachelipus rathkii
TATATATATATATATATATATATATATATATATATATATATATATATATATATATATATATATATAACCTCTATATATATATATATATATATATATAAATATATATATATATATATATATATACATATACTATATATATGCTGCTATATATATATATATATATATATATATATATATATATATATATATATATATATTTTTGTAATCTTTATATGTTTATTCCAAATGTGTAATTGGTTTTTCTATAGTGTTGTACTTTTCGAGATATTTCATTTATGAAAAAAAAATTTTTTTTGTTTTTTTTGTTTTTATTTTGTAATAAGCTTTATACGCTAATTCCAAATATGTAATTGGTTTTTGTAAGTGTCGTACTTTTCGAGATATTCCATTTTTAAAATTTTATTGATATAAATGTGATTTTTGATAAATAATTTAAACAATTCTATATGTTGCTTCATGTCAGTCACCCTTAAATTCATTGTTAGTATCATATACCTGTAATACAGTTAAAAAAAAAATCAAAACTGACGGAGTCTTAAAACATAACAGGACTATATATATATATATATATATATATATATATATATATATATATATATATATATATATATATATATATATATATATATATATATATATATATATATATATATATAAATATATATATATATATATATATATATATATTTATAGAGATTTTTACCTGGAGTGGTAAAAAGTTACTGGAGTCACCGCTGATATATATATATATATATATATATATATATATATATACTATATATCTATATATATATATATATATATATATATATATATATATATATATATATATATATATATATATATATATATATATATTTTTATCTTTCATATTTATCTATATATATCTATACTCATATATATATATATATATATATATATATATATATATATAGTGCCTATTCTTGGAGTTGAACTGCTCTAGGTAATTTCTCCCTAGAATCCGGAGTAGGGATCGTATTGTGGCCCTTTGCCATGCGACTTTGTGGCTCTACCGATTGCGTCACATTAGAGAAATTGTAATTTCCATCATGGGTGTTTTTAAGGAATATTAATTTCATGATGCAGTTTATTCTGATTATTCGTGTCCGTTATGATTTTAAAATGACAAAGTGTTTGACAGGAGATGCTTTAAAAACGTGGCTAAGGAGTCGGTATAATTTGCGAGTTCTAACTCTGGTTCCATTTCCGCCTCAAACTCCTCCGGCTCATTTATTTTAGCATTTTGTAACTCCGGCTCTGCGAAGTTCCTTAATTTCATAGTAAAAATAATATTTTTTATCTTTTTCTCCGGTTCCGGCTTCACTAAAAAATAAAATTTCACCTTGCGGCTCCGTGTCTTCGCGACTCCGCAACTCAATTTTAAAATCATGATCATTACGGATTTGGTAAACGGACAAACGACTTTTTTTTGCGAAGCTGCAAATGGGTAGAGCGGCAAGTATGTAGCCTTTCCACATATAAAGTTATATAATTAGTCTTTTGGGTAGAATTTGTTAAATAGTACCGAAAATGCCAATATTCGACTTGAGTCACTTATTTTTATCAGCAGAGAATTTTGCTTCTAGAATATTTTATCTCGAGCACGCTGCTGAAAAAATATTAAGCCATTTTTACATGAATATTTAGTGAGAATTTTCTCGCCAATTTAGTATTGGCCTAAAATAGTTTTCGTCTCATGTGTTGACTGGAGTGATTAATATTTATTTAATAAGAATCATGAATAGCTTCTTTGAAAAAAATTAAAAACCGAATTTGACAGCTAAGGATCATAACTGGTAACGAAACAGCATCTTTTAGATCTTAAATATTTCCTTATAGGCATTAAATCTAATTAGAAGAAGAAATTTTGTAAAAAAAAAAATTTTTTCTCAATTCTCCTAGCCGGAAAATCTCTCTTCTCACCACGAAATCAAATATCTTTAGGGAACAAAGTCAAATAATTATTTTCCAACTCTGTTCACAGAAACTTGTGAATATGTATGTAGCTGAACATTTCAAAAATTCTCCCATTGTCATGAAGTTTGTAAGCCCCATTTGTAAAGGTATTATCAAATAGAATAAGAGGCAAACCATAAAACCACTTATTAGTATGGAAATTTTTTTCTAACTTCTTGATATAAGAATATCATACCTATCTAAAAGCTTTACTTATAGAAAGCAAGAGTTTTAGAGATTCCGATAATTAAAAGTACACAGCTGTTTCTAGACGAAGTGCATTCTATGAACAGCAAATTACATAGTAGTAGAGCGAATTAATTCGAATGAAGATTCATGTCTCTAGGACTTTAACCTAGTATTATAGTCTTTGAATCCTTGAAAATATGCTTTCAACAGATTCAAATAAGAATTAGTAATTAAAGTTTATTTTACCCGAGTATTTTAATTTGTTGCTTGATTTTAGAGCGCCCTGAATATCAATATCATTCCATATTATCTTGAGAAAAATATTTAGGATATATGTTGGATGAAAAGGGAACGGATGATCCAGAATGTAGTAGGAAAGTTGTGAATGGCAGGAAGGTGCTGGTGCAATTAAATCCTTGGTGGATGTAAAGGGACTAAGTCTTGATTGCGGTCTTACATGAGGGTATGTTGTTACCTGTGTTAATGTATAGTAGTGAGACTATGGTCTGGAATAAGAGGTATAGATCTAAAGTTCAATGTGTTCAGATGGACAACCTTAAGGGCGTGTGAGAAGAATTGATAAAATGAGGAATGAGCGTATTAGAGAGTTGTGTGGTGTGAAGAAAAGGGTAAATGAGAGAATAAATGAAAGTATTTTAAGATGGTTGGTCATGTGGAAAGGATGAATGGTAGTCGGTTGGTTAAAGAGAGGATGTATTATGGCGAGTGAGTTCCGGAACCGACCGGCTGGGAGTTTGAAGAAAAACTGGACTGGAGTCGGTAAACAGAGAATGTTTGAAGGAAGAAAATGTAAAGTTTGAGTGAGGCAGAGAAAGAAGGTGTATAACAGGAGTGAATGGCGAGGGGGGTTTTGTGAGGGTATGGTTGTGGCCCACCTAGGCCAAGGGATGAACCCCACATTGACGATCTACCTGGTGAGGGTCAATCGCGGTCCCATGAAGCTCTAGGGTGGATTTTTGACTGCGACGAGTTCTCACTAATTAATGGTACAGAGGGGCAGTAAGGCTGGGCTTTCTTTTCGACTTTTGTCATATTCTTCTGCTTTTCTTTTCCGTGCATGCTACGCACCTTACTTCCAATCTTGGGAAATAAAAGGAAGATGAAGAAAGAATATATATATATATATATATATATATATATATGCTCAAGTATATACTCTCTATATATATATATATATATATATATATATATATATATAACTACTACTATATATATATATATATATATATATATATATATATATATATATATATATATATATATATATATATAAATCTTTTTAAGACGTCGATCCGAATGAGCTGGATTTCCTGGGCGAATGGCCGTCTTCAAAGCAGCCAAAGTCTCGCGGTCTGTGTTTGTACACTTCAGCCTTTAGGTAACCCCAGATGAAAAATAATCCTGTAATGTGGTTGGGTCGGAGGAGAGTCGAAACAGGCCATTGACTTTGGAAAATGACCCTGGGAAAATCTGCCATACAACATCCATCGATCTCGGGCATTGTGCACTGTCGCTCCATCTTGTTGAAACCACACATGGTTAAGGTTAAGGACATGTCAATGTACCGATCAGCTGTGACGTTAACCGTCAATTCCGCCCTCTTCAAAAAATATGGTGCAATGATTCCGCTGACTTATGGCACACCAGGTCGTTACCCGAGGGCTGTGTAGTGGCGTTTGGTGCAACTCCCTCGGGTTTGTTTCACTCCAATATCGAAAGTTTTTCACATTAACTGAGCCTGAGAGGTGGAAATGAGCCTCATCGCTGAACATGACGATATCGTTAGCTGGAATGTCATTCATTAGCTGTGGACAAATGTTGACACGGTTTTCGAGGTCCCTCGGTAACAGTTCCTGGAAGATCACCATTTTGTATAGGGGAAAACGAAGATTTTCGTGCAAAATACGGCGTTCTGAGCAGGGTTGTGGAGTCGGCTCAAAAATTTTCCGACCCCGACTCCGACTCCGACTCCGACTCACCCTCTTCAAATTACCGACTCCGACTCCGACTCCGACTCCGACTCCGACTCACGACCTCTTCAAAATTACCGACTCCGACTGCACCCTTTGGAAAATTACCGACTCTCGACTCCACTCTTTTGAAAATTACCGACTCTTGAAATCACCGACTCCGACTCCGACTCCACCCTATTCAAAATTACCGACTCCGACTCCGACTCCACCCTTTTCAAAATTGCCGACTCCGACTCCGACTCCGACTCCGACTCCGACTCCACTCTCTTCAAAACTACCGAATCCCCGACTCCGCGACTCCGACTCCACAACCCTGATTCTGAGTGACATGACATGTTCAGTGCAGCAGCCTGTTTCCGGGCCGACCTCCGAGGTGATTGGATGACAGAACGTTTCACTAGCACAACATTTTCAGTGGTAAGGGCACTGCGCGGTCGACCCAACTTCCCTCCATTGACCACGTGTTGCAGAACTCGTAGCTCTAAAATTTCGAACCAAATTCAAAATTGTTGGTTTCGAGGGAACGGGATCTAAAGAATAGTTAAATCTAAAGTTTCGCTGCATCGAAACGCACGTTACGCACGTTGATTACGGAATTTCCATAAGTAAAACACTTCAATAATGAACGCGCGCGTTGTTCACCAGGCCAAGCCATGTTGTATACTGACAAACCTTCGGTACTTCCAAGCCGTACGTTTCCTTCTCCAACTCTCTAGGACCGGCCCTCGTGACGCTATCCCCCGCAGCAGTGGTAAAGGAAGTATTGCCCCACCCTTTATATAGATATACCAACTTACAGTTTTAATACAAATATGTATATTTTTTTTTTATAAATTACAACGCTTATTAGGTCTACTTCTTATATTTTTCACTAGTCACAAAAGAAGCAAGTTCAAGTAACGAACGAAAGAAGTTAATGATTCATTGAACGGGCAACAGTCACTATCTTTTTTTTCTTCATCGAACCAATAAGAAATGAGAATACATCATAAGAAAAACATGTTAAACATTACTAAACGAGATAATAACCGTGTAAGAATAAACACATTTTGAGCCATTGAGAGGAGCGTTTAGGAAATTTTGGAAAAAAAAGTTTATCTCTTATCGAAATCGAATCTAATACAATTTAAAATCTGATAAGAAAATATTTTATAAACTCGTAAATTAAGGTAACGGTTAACGGATGTAAGGGAAAATTTTAACTCGTTAACGTTAATTCACAAATGTAACTCGTTAATAGTCCGTTACTTCTTTTCGAAATTAACGAAAACGTTAAAAGTTAACGAAAAAATAAAAGAGAGTTATTAAAAAATTAACGTTATAGCACGAATGCACACTTTTATATATATATATATATATATATATATATATATATATATATATATATATATATATATATATATATATATATATATATATATATATATATATATATATATATATATATATATATATATATATATATATAGACTGTATATATTTCTTTATTTATCTTCCTCTTTGCCCCAAGATTGGGGGTAAGGTGCGTAACAATGCACCGGAAACAGAAAAGTAGTAGAAGAATATGACACAAGTCGAAAGAAAGCCCAGCCTTACCGCCCTCTATACCTATTAGTGAGAACTCGTCGCAGTCAGAAAATCTACCCTAGAGCTTCACGGGACCGCGACGGACCTCACTATGGCATCTCGTCAATGTGGAGTTCATCCCTTGGCCCAGGTGGGCCCAAAACCATACCCCCTCACAAAACCCCGCCATTCACTCCTATTATGCACCTTTCTTCTCACCTCTACCAAACTCACATTTCTCTCCTCCAGACATTCCTTTACTGACTCAATCCACTTTTCTTCGGTCTCCCAGCCAGTCGATTCCCAACACACTCACCACTATACATCCGCTTAACCAACCGACTATCATTCATCCTTTCCACATGACCAAACCATCTCAACGTACTTTCATTTATTCTCTCATTTACCCCTTTCTTCACACCACACAACTCTCTAATACGTTCATTCCTCATTTTATCAATTCTTCTCACACAAGTCACCTAAGATTCTCCATCTGAACACATTGAACTTTAGATCTATACCTCTTATTCCAGACCATAGTCTCACTACTATACATTAACACAGGTAACAACATACCCTCATGTAAGACCCAAGACTATCGAGCCAACCTTTACATCCACCAGGTTCCAAATTTACTTACCAGCCACCTTCCTGCCATTCACAACTTTCCCACTACACTCTGCATCATTCGTTCCCTTTTCATTCAACATATATCCTAAATATTTAAACTCAGACACTTGTTCCAGCTGCTCACCATCTAACATATATATATATATATATATATATATATATATATATATATATATATATATATATATATATATATATATATATATATATATATATATATATATATATATATAGGAGTTACCCTACCACGCGCGTCCCCCAGGTGGCGGGTGGGGGAGGACTCTCTAAGGAGGGTAGCTCCGAAATATAAAAATAAGGAGCCGTGGACCAAAACTGCAACCAGGACAGGCCTAGCAAGCCGCTGGCCAAGTGGAAATGCTCAAGAAACTCCTGTTTTGCCTCGGAACCACGGACTGATTAGACGGAGACGACCGCGCGATAGAGGACCTGAAAACGGAAATCCTTCCGGGAGAAGCCTTAGAGTGGCTACCCTGAATGTTGGAACCCTTAGGGGTAAGGAGGAGGAGATGGTGGAGCTGATGCTGGAAAGGAAGTTGGATATTTTGGGAGTCTGTGAAACCAGACTCATGGGAAGTGGTAGCAAAACAATACATAACAACTATCAATTGATGTACAGTGGTGGGGAGGTGCACAGACATGGAGTAGGAGTAATTTTGACTGAAGAAATGGCGCAGAGAGTAGAAAGTGTGGACTATGGGGATGAAAGAATGATGATGTTTTCGATCAAAATGGAACACATGGGTATAAGTGTTATACAGGTATATGCACTACAACAGGGAAGAACTGAAGCTGTAAAGGAAGAGTTGTATCGGAATCTGCAGGAAATTCAAAATAGGCGCCATATGTGGAAAGAATAGTGATAATGGGAGATTTGAATAGACATGTTGGAACACAGAGAAGAGGTGTGGAGAGTGTCATAGGAGCCTTCAGCGTTGGCGAAAGAAATAGAGCTGGAGAGAGAGTGATAGATTTCTGCTTGCAGAATGGATTGACGGTTATGAACACCTGTTATAAACATAGAGAAAGTCATAAGTGGACATGGTATAGATGGAGCAGAGAAAGGGTTGACTATGTGGAGAAATCCATGATAGACCTGGTATTGACTAATAAAAAGGAGATATTTAGAGATGAAAAGTGTGTACCATCCGTGAATGGAGATGCAGACAACCGTAATGTGTTGGGGAAGATGATATTAAAGAATCCTACGTTACATCCAAGAAAGATGAGAAGGAGAGTGCAAATAGAAAGGATCAAAGAGGCAGGATGTAGAGAGAACTATCAGCGGCAAATAAGAAACAATATTACAGCAGAAGATGAGGGACAAAGTGTTGAGGAGTGCTGGAACCCCTTCAAAGAACCGGTGCTAAAGAGCGCAGAAGAGACGATGGGAATAAAAATGGTGGGAGGAACAAAAAAGAAGAAAACACCATGGTGGACGGAACGTGTTAAAACTGCTGTACAAGAGAAGATGAGATGTTTTAGGAAATGGATAAAAACGAGAGGTGAGTTGGAGAGAAGAGAATATGTAGAGGCTCGGCGAGAGTGTAACAGAGTGAAAAGGATGGAAAAGGAAAAAACCTGGGAAAAATCGGAAACGAGTTGGAAGATGTGACAGGCGTAAGAAAGCTGGTTTTTAATATATCCAAGAATTACAGGAAAAGCTCGACACCAATGGAACGAGCTATAAAGGACGAAAATGGAGTCCTAATAGTAAACCAAAGGGAGATTGACGAGAGGTGGAGGAGATTCTTCGAGGATTTGTACAATGTGGAGGGCTTAGCGGAGGAGAGACTGCGAGAGCCTGATTTGATGGGGCCTAGGGGAGAGGAGGAGTGGTCGATCACGGAGGAGGAGATGATGTTGGCGTTGAGAGGTATGAAGAGTGGAAAGGCGGCTGGAGAAGATGGAATAGTTGCAGAGATGCTGAAGGAAATGGGAGTTGAAGGGAAAAGACGGATGTTAAATCTGATGAACAGGTGTTGGAGAGATGAGGTGGTGCCTGGTGAATGGAGTAGGGCAACAATCTGCCCCATATATAAAAAAGGTGATAAAACGGAATGTGGAAACTATAGAGGGATTGCATTAATGTCACATCCTGCGAAGACCTATGAAAGGATATTAGAGAGAAGACTGAGAGAGGTGGTGGAAGATAAGCTAGAAGAGTGGCAACATGGTTTCAGACCGGGGAGATCGACTATAGATCTGGTGTTCGCTTTAAAGATGATAAGTGAAAAGAATTGGGAATTTAATAGAAAAACATATGCAGCTTTTGTAGACCTAGAAAAGGCTTTTGATAGAGTGCCAAGGGAGTTATTGTGGAGGGAACTGAGAAGAATAGAGTATGGAATACCTGAGAAATTGTTAAAAGCAATAAAAAGCACTTATGTAGACAGTAAGTGCAGAGTAAAGACTATGTCCGGTGAGGGAAAATGGTTTGATGTCACAACGGGGGTGAAGCAAGGGAGCGTGCTGTCTCCAATTCTGTTCATTATATACATGGACAGTTGTGGGAGATCGGTGCGGAACAGAGTGGAGAATGAGATGTTTGGATACGCGGATGACTTGGTGTTGTTTGCACAAAATCAAGAGAGACTGCAAAGTTTTCTTGAGGTTTGGGAAGAGGAGTTGGAGGAGAGGGGTATGAGGATAAATCGAGGGAAGACAGAGGTGATGTTGATCGGAGGTGGTGGAGATGTCCTGGAGGTAAGTTTGAATGGAGAAAGACTGAGACAAACGGACCAGTTTAAATACTTGGGGGTGCACTATGGTGAGGAAAACGACACAATGTTGGAATTAAATAAGAGAATTGGGAAATTTAATGGGACAGTAGCAATGTTGTTCCCATTGTTAAAGGAAAGAGCAATTTCGAGACGAGTCAAGATGGTGATATACACAAGTATAATGAGACCAATACTGATGTATGGGCATGAAGCATGGGCTCTTAACACGAGAGCAAAGAGCAAGTTGGAGGCGTGCGAGATGCGTGTGTTACGACTGATCAGAGGAGTGACAAGAAGAGACAGGAGGAGAAATGAGGAGATTAGGGCGGATTTAGGCGTGAGAAGCGTGGTGGAGCTTGTGGAGAGAGGACAGCTGCGGTGGTACGGACATGTTAAGAGGATGGAGGAACAACGAGTGCCCAGAAGATATCTAGAATGGATACCTGAGGGAAGAAGAAGTGTCGGAAGACCTAAAGTTAGATGGAGCGACAACGTGAGCGCGGCGATGGTGAAGAGAGGAAGGAGCGTCCAGGATGTGGAGGCGTCTGAGATGTGGATGGACAGAAGTCGTTGGAGAGGTTTCTGGCAGAACAACTGACAGATGCATGCATCTACAGGAGATTGGTGAGAAAAAAAAATATATATATATATATATATATATATATATATATATATATATATCTGGCGTTAAATATATACTAACTATATATATATATATATATATATATATATATATATATATATATATGCTATATATATATATATATATATATATATATATATGAGTTCATGATGACTTAGTGGATAAAAGCAAGTGTTTTGGAACGTAATTTACCTCTCGCGAGAGCGAGAGTTCATCTCGATCCAACTATCTGAACGGACAAAAAATTTACGTTAGTAATAGATTTTCTGTAATATTTAATTACAATTTAGGGCATAGTGCATTACACTAATCTACCCACACATTACTAAAAAATAGCCAGCACATAAAACAGATCAACCTATTATAACATACAAAATTACACTCTCTTTTATGCTTCTAGCTTAAGAAGGTCTGCTCATTTAGATGCGAAACCACGTCCACGGTGGTTAGAATTAGCAGGTTTTGATATCAAGCTTAGGTAATCTTTGCATTATAATCCACTTGGTCAGGAATTACATGTAATGTAATTGTAATGTAATTTCCCCTGACCAAAGACCCTACTGCAGTAGGTAATGAACCCCAAATTTATGGGATGAGGTTCGGACGTTCGGTGGCAATAAACTAACTAACTAACTAACTAACTAACTAACTAACTAACTAACTAACTAACTAACTAACTAACTAACTAACTAACTAACTAACTAACTAACTAAATAACTAACTAACTAACTAACTAACTAGCTAACTAACTAACTAACTAACTAACTAACTAACTAACTAACTAACTAACTAACTAACTAACTAACTAACTAACTAACTAACTAACTAACTAACTAACTAACTAACTAACTAACTAACTAACTAACTATCTAACTAACTAACTATATATATATATATATATATATATATATATATATATATATATATATATATATATATATATATATATATATATATATATATATATATATATATATATATATATATATATATATATATTATATATATATAAATAGGAAGGTCAGGAAAATCCAGGATATGACGATGAGACAAGTTCCCAGACGAGGAAAGCTTCTCAGCTAAGGATTCGGCAGAGACTTAGGAAGAAATACTAAGAAATGTATATATATATATATATATATATATATATATATATATATATATATATATATATATATATATATATATATATATATATATATATATATATATAATATGTATATATAAATATATATATATATATATATATATATATATATATATATATATATATATATATATATATATATATATATATATATATATATATATATATATATATATATATATATATATATATATATATATATATATATATATATATATATATATATGTGTAATAATAATATATATAATATAGAATATATATATATATTAAGCTGGGTTGAAAACATACAAAAGTTGTAGTGCAGATTTGAAACAACTTTATTTTGGTGCTCACTTCAGATACAAACTGAAATGTGTTAAAAGTAAGTTCTTCAAGATTTGTTTTCATACCCCAACTTTACCTTGAATCTTTTTATTTAAAAACAAAAATATATATATATATATAGCCAGATATACAGTATAGCTTAAATATCCTTACATTCTTACATGCTAAACAACCTGCATAGTACAAAATCTCATAGAAAATCAGATTTTGTCTGTACTGAAGGTATTTCGATTCGAGAATGTTTGGTTTGTAGTATTGCACCATGTCGAGAAGTATGACCAACGACCCTACTAGAAACAGCGGAAACATCTTTGACATTTCTTTCAACATCGACCGAATGACACGGATACTTTGGTAGGAGAATTTGTTGATTACTAACCAAAATATCATCACTAATATCATCAAGAAGAGGTGGGGGGTGATAGGAGTACTCCCCCAGTCTATCAGTTCCATGTAGGAAGTGGCGTTGAGATTGACGTTTAGCTGCCTTTTATCAAAGCAGCGAACTTGCACATTGGTGGAGGAAATTTTCTTTCTTGCTTGAAGAATTTGTTGACATGAAAATCTTCTTATTGTTTCCCGTTCATCTGCAACACCAGCTAGCAACAAGTTTTCTGGATGACAAAAATAGGAGTTGTTTAGGAGCACTGGAGAAATGATGTTCTGATCCTCAGGAGAAAGTTTTTGATACTGTGATACCATAAAGTGAAAATTCTTTGCACCATCTTGACAGAAGGGATGGGAGCGGATATAGAACCATATGGGGGCATAGAAGTTCAGTACGAATCGTACCAAATGCCTCAGATCATCAGATGCGGATTCTGTTGAAACGTACAATCGAAGCAGTCTGTTAGCTTTAGTTAGCCACCTTGCATGGCTTAAGGCACCCGGCTGTGCAGTTTTCAAATACCGCATATTATTATGATCTGCATTTTGTACCCCTTGCTGAATTAATAAACAGATTTTTAGTAAATACAGCTGGTCAGAACTTAGATCTTTCGTAACTGTTTCAGGAACATCAACTACAGAGCCTGGAATTGGTTGAAAATTAATGATGGGTTTGGTCTGAGGATCAAATGAGAGCAGTTTGGTTATAGGTCCTTCATGTGACGATGGGCCAGTTGTCTTCCCATCAACAACACTAAATAACTTCCTGAGTGGCAGTTCATTAAAATGCAACATGCATATGAGCCATTGAAGTGGTCTTTTAAGATGTAACTCCAACAGTGTGATTATTCCATTCTTGTTACCCGTATTCACAGGAGTTCCATCGCAAATCACTGCTCTTAAAGTCTCTGTAGATCTTGTTCGTTCAATAATACCCAGAATTTCATTAAATACATCTCGAGATCTTCCTGAGTTAGGACTAACGTGATCGATGTAACATGCATCTGGAAATGACACTAGCACGTAATGTTCTTCTCTAACTTTTCTACGCACACCTCCAGTATCGACAAGTGTTTCATCTATTTTTCCATCGAAACCAATGCAGACCATACCTCTGTGTTGCAGCAAATGCTCCTCTGACTGTTTGTCTCTCCAGTATTTTCTTTGGCGTTGTAACTTACTTGGATCAACAACGTTTTTTGGTGACAGAAGTCCGAGGTCCTTGAGGGCAGCATTAACTATGAGACATGCATCTCTATTGCTCACATTTGTCCTCTCTAATGCTTTACACAACTCAGGATACTGGTTTCTATTTTGAGGGTGACATTCTTCCATTTCTTCTGATTCTAAGGAAAATGATTCTTCTAGCACATCACTCTCACTGCCTGATAATTCAACTGAACTTACACATTTTTGCGTATCTTTGTGTCTCATCTTACTTTCAAATGTCAACCGTTTCCTTTTCCTTTCCTGAAGTTTCATGTTTTTCTCTGTTCTTTCCTTGTCCACCTTTCCTATTATCATGCGTCTTGAAGTGTTTTGATCAAGCCAAAATTGCCATTCCAATACAGGGATTTTCTTTTCATTGGGACATTGACATTGATTACGTTCAACTATACCATTATGAACACACTTGCACGCGCTAATGTCGAAGAGACGAGAAAATGATTTTATTTTATCTTGATATGTTAGAGAAGATTGTTTATTTCTTGAATATTTCATCAAATCATTGACATTCACTATTAGTCTCTTCACTTTCACTATAACACTTTCAAATTCTATTGTTGGAATGCCTGCTTTATTGTATATGCCTTTAACTTCTGTTGCCACTAACTTTGCTAGATGAGTAACACTGGCATCTTTGTTGACTACTTGATGGAACTTGTAGGCTCTAAAAACATCCTCAGCCAGTGGTAGCTGATTTTCGACAAGTGGTTGTGGATAACCGAATATTGCATGCCTGTCTTTATGCCTTGTTGCACATGCCATGATACGTCTTGCAATAATAGTAATAAACACTGCACCCACAGGACTTATCTCAAACGTCGAATAGTCTGGATCTGAAATGAGACAGAAATAGCTCTCAATTAGTATTAAAACCAAATTTTGAAGAACAAAGCATATAAAATTCATAACTTAAAAATAGTAAAAAACGATGTCAAAACCCTTTTAAAAAAACTAAAGTTGGGCCCCCTAGACATTGAGTAAATGCAAAATGATTTTTTGTCCCACTACAGGGAAGCCAAGGAGCACCAATTTGACCATGTTTGGTTATCCCACCAAAATTCAACCCAGCTTAATATATATATATATATATATATATATATATATATATATATATATATATATATATATGTATATATATATATATATATATATATATATATATATATATATTAGATGTGGTAGCGGATGGTGATTTTCTCTATCCGCGGATGCGGATGCGGATGAGGATAGTAAAAATCACTATCCACGGATTGCGGATGCGGATAGCGGATAGTTAAGTTTTTAGTCTTAGCCACAGGTACTTCATATATATATATATATATATATATATATATATATATATATATATATATATATATATATATATATATATATATATATATATATATATATATAACTATATATATATATATATATATATATATATATATATATATATATATATATATATATATTACTAGATAGCGGGAAGTGGACCCAACTCTTTTGCACCCCACCAATCTCTTTCCCCAACCTCCACCCATTTGGAAAAGGTTATATATATAATAATACTTGAAAATAACAATTCTCAAATTTAAAGCTTCTGAGCCCTTTCAAGGGAGAGTTTGCTTCTCTTTTCTTCGTAAATGAGATCTGCACCGCTGAAAAGACGCTCACTAGCTACACTTGTTGAAGGGCATGCTAAGTATTCCCTGGCGAGTTCTGCAAGATGTGGAAAACTTTTACAATTATCACGCCATCAAACCAATGGATCTTTATCCGATTTCAAGAGTTTTCGCTTTTGATAATCTTCGATCAATGACAGAGTGTCTTTTGACACCTCTGAACAAGACTCTTCATCGCTGCTATCGGTTTCGCTAACAGATAGTAAATGTGTGTCTGTTTCTGCAATCTTTTCCTTTTTATTGGCTGGTGAAATTTCTGCCTTTAGCAGCATTTCATCACATAGGAATACTAAATAAATTTTAACTCTCTATGAAATACGTGATTCAAGAAATTTGGTTTTGTATCTAGGATCCAGAAAAGTTGCTATTGTACATGCGTAATCATTTTGCAAAATTTGAAATCTATTATCTATTTCCAGCATGAGTGTTTCTGTCATCTTTGAAAGTTCCTTACTTTTAATAGCAGTATTTAGCACAGCTTTCATCGTTGCAACTAGAGGAATCCCGTCTG
>JABUQX010142542.1:27500-31362 GCA_015478945.1 Trachelipus rathkii
TATGCAATACCTGCCAACTCAAGTATAATTTAAAATTCACCAACCTTCAAACCCCTACCTAATCAGTATTCCCCAACATGGTTCTGCCACTTATGCGGATGCTCGCTCACAGAAACTCATATCCCCCATCCCCATAACTTCAATTAAATTTCAAGGGTATAAAAAATAAAAATAAAAGAAATAAAGAACTACACCACACTCTAACTAAAAACAACATACACATATCACTTATTCAGGAATCCAACCTCGCCAAAAAAAAAAACAACCCTAAGACAAGACATGAATTCACCCAAACATATCCTTATCGCACTTATGCATGAAAATATCCAATTACGAAACACCACAAATTACACACACAACTCTGCATGAACAATGGCCAAATTTCCACTTACCAATCAATATAAATACGTGTCAACAAAAGAAACATAATTTAGTTAATATTTATATCTACATCCCAATACTGCCCGAAATGTTATGTTCCTTAGCACGATATAACAACTTAATATTAGCCGCGGACTTCAATGCACACCATCTCGCATCTTAACACACACACATGTACACCAAGAGGTGATACACTTACAGACAACATACATACACTCAGTATCCTCAACAACTGAAATAAACCAACTCGCCGAACTTTACAACATAACCAGAACCCCACATCCCATGACATCTCCTTCTGCTAACCCCAAATTTAAGCCACCACAACCTGGCAACCATTTCATGCTTTCTCCTCAGATCACATTCCAATACTAATCACAATTCAACACAAACACCCTACATACACATCTTTTAAAAACATATATCAACAAGTACAACTACAAGAAAGCGAACTGTCAAGCTTGTACAGACCTCATAGAACAATATTTACATTTCTTTAAAATAGCTAATTTTACCTCTCTCAACAAAGCAATACAACACTTCAATAAAATAAATGTAAAAGCATTTAAATAATTCATCTCACATGACCAACGCAAATAATTCAACCACAACTTTTCACCAGAAACCAACACCCTCATTAAACAAAGAAACTCAACCAGACAAAATAGACAACCGAAACCAGACCAATTAAACCAAATCATAAACCTCAACAATAGAATTAACAATCCAATCAACCAAACTAAGAAAAAGAGTTGGCAACAAATTAACCCAACCACTTAAAAACAAAACCAACACTACAAAACTATTCCGTACAATAAAAATAATTCACACTTTACACACTCAACCACCACAACCAACTCACGAAGCCATCTGTGAACATATCAACAACATTTCAAACCCCAAGAAACAATGCAATATTCTTATGTCACATTGTTAAAAAATTAGTCACAAACCCATAAACCTCATTAACAGATAAAAAATTTAAAGGCTTGAAAGGTTGAAAACCTTAGAAGTGTTCAACATAATTAAAAATTTTAAATGCTCACAGACAGTATGACCCGACCATATATCCAATATTAACCTCAAACACCTACTAACCAATGCTATCACAGATAGGGCCGGAGCAAGAGATTTTGGCGCCATAGGCAAAACTATTATGAGGCTCTCTCTCTCTCTCTCTCTCTCTCTCTCTCTCTCTCTCTCTCTCTCTCTCTCTCTCTCTCTCTCTCTCTCTCTCATACACACACATACAAACACATTATGTGTGTCTGTGTGTGTTTATTTTTGTGTGTGTGTGTGTGTGTGTTCTTATTGTGCGATTATTATTATTATTATTATTATTATTATTATTATTATTGGACTTTAACATAAGGCATAACTTTTAAGGCATAACTTTTTCGTTGATAGGCTAATCGGATTCGTTTATAAATTATATCCCTAAATTCCACTTTCATATATAACATTTTCACATTTTAAAACATTTTATTTCTAAAAATTACCAAATTTAAACCATAGTAAACAGAAAAAAACTCACTTTTAAAAAAAAATCTAAAACAACCACTTCGTTTCAAGGTTGAACGAGCACTGATTGAAATTTTGATCCAATTTTCGTGCTAAAATGAATAACTTAAAACTCTTATCAAGAAAGTAAAAAGAAAAAACCAGAAAAGTAGCTAAATTACGTTAAAAAACAAAACAAAAAACAAGCATTTAGAAAGTGTTGCATAAATGCCACACGAGGACTACGATTCAGGCGCCCCTCAATCCTTCAGCATAAGCCGTCGTTAGAATCTTCGCCTATATATATATATATATATATATATATATATATATATATATATATATATATATATATATATATATATATATATATATATATATATATATATATATATATATATATATATGTATATATACTATATATATATATATATATATATTAGTGATGCACCGGAGAGTAATTTTGGCCGGAGGCCGGAGAATGAAAATTTTAATTCCGGCCGGAGGCCGGAGTCTCCGGCGAGAGAAAATATATATCTATATATACATATATATATATATATATATATATATATATATATATATATATATATATATATATATATATATATATATATATATATATATATATATATATATATATATATATATATATATATATATATATTTATATATATATTTATATATGTATATATATATATATATATATATATATATATATATATATATATATATATATATATATATATATATATATATATATAAAATATTGTCTATATATATATATATATATTATATATTTATATATATATATATATATATATATATATATATATATATATATATATATATATATATATATATATATATATATATATATATATATATATATATATATATATATATATATATATATATATATATATGAAGGATTGACTCTAAACATGCAATTATCATGCACCTTCCTCGTCCGGATCCTAAGTAGTAACTACCTAGAGAAGTTACACTCCTTGAAGAGGGCTAAACCCGTGAGGTGTGAACTACTTGTGCGCTACTGGGAATACATTACTATCAAGAGGAAACCCAAAGAAAGGTTCAAAATATTATAGCACAAAACCTTTACTGGATCATCTTGAAAAGAAACATAAAACCACATATTTGAAGATAAAAGAAATATCTGAATCTTCAAGAGGAAAAGTGGCCGAAAAAAGAAAACATGATATCACAGACACAGCAGATGATGATCCATGTACATCCAATCATCAACTTCTACCTCTATTAAAAAAAGATTTCTTCAGCCTACACTGTTTGAAATAACTGATAAAACAAAGATTTGGGACATTAATGATAGAAAAAGCACAGAAATTCATTTCAAAATTGGGAAATGATTGCTGTGGACAATCTGCCATTTTCTTTTGTTGAAGACATTGGTCTTAAGAGATTAATAAATCACGTATGTCTACAATATAATATTCTATCAAGGAGGTACTTTTCAGAAGAGATTATCCCAACAAATATATAAAAGGGTAAAGAACAAAATAACACTTCAGCTGCAAGAAATTCAAGCAATATCATTAACATCAGATATTTGGACTTGCTCATATAACAATGAAAGCTTTATAAGTATGTCAGGGCATTGGATTGATAAAGATTTTCAAAGGAAGAGTGGAACATTACAAATCAGTAGTTTTAGTGTTTCCCACTCAGCAGAAAATATATGTCTAAAAAGTAAGGAAATACTTAAGAGCTGGGATTTAAAAAAAGAAAATATTCATGTTGTCCTAACAGATAATGCACCTAACATTACAAAAGGTATGAGAGCGACAGGTGTTATAAATGTTCTATTCATTCCTTACAGCTAGTAATACATGATGCTTTATTTTCTTAAAAATCAACTAAAGATTTAATTACTTTATGTAGGAAAATTGTAGGTCATTTTAGTAGATCACCAATTGCTACAACTAAGATATGTGGAAACAAG
>JABUQX010142543.1:0-16113 GCA_015478945.1 Trachelipus rathkii
AGACCACAACCTCTTCCAAAACCACAACCTCTTCAATATTCTTCTACCAGATCCACTAAACTCTTCACCATACCATTAAATAATACAAATACAACAATAAGCTCTCAATTAAATAATTCCTACGGAAAGAAAAAAATATATACATGAAAAAACAATTAATCAACAATCATCTACAATCATTCACTTTCTTACAAAGAAAAGAGTGATGGATGCCGCGAAACCAAGGAATAAGAAGGTAATAAGGACCTGTTGAAAAAAAGAAACTACTCACTACTGAAGTCGTCAGAACACCCATCACTCACTAAAAACAATTATTCTCCCCCTTCATAACACCCTCATACATGACATAATTAAAAATACCCCAAATTAAATATGATACAAAATAACAAAAAAAAAAAAAGACTACCACTAAGGGCAGCTCACCACACTGCTGCTGTAGCGGATGCGTAAGGTTATAGTTTTGCTAGCCACTCTCTTACGGCCCGCATACGCAGAAAACGGTCTTCAACGCAAAGGGGAAGATCATACCTACAACCGTCTTTTTACACATGTAGTATTAAACTGCATTGGCGAATAGCAAAGATGGTGATCTTGGTCCAGACATGATTTCGTACATCATGCTCCGTCATATCCACCCCTCGGCATCAGCATTTTTGTTGGATCTATATAACAAAATCTGGATCGAATCTTCTTTTCCATCTATTTGGACTACAGCTTTTGTAATTCCTATCCCCAAACCTGGCAAAGATCCGAAGTTGGCGGACAACCAAAAACCAATTTCGCTGACTTGTTATTCCTGTAAATTAATGAAGAAAAAGGTTTCTGGTCGCTTTCTCCCTGTTCTGGAGAGCCGCCAAGCTTTCTCAAACTTCCAGTTTGGTTTCCGCAAAAATCGTTCGACTGTGGACCCTTGGTAAAACTAGACCATGACATCCGGGAAGCCTTCTCAACTGGTTTTTGACCTTGAAAAAGCTTACGATACAACGCGGAGAACTGGAATTCTCCTTAAACTCCATTCGCTCGGTTTCCGCGGACAACTCCCTCTTTCACAACACTACTACATCTATTAGATCCCATCCAAAATGAGGCGATCCGTATCTCCACTGGAGTCTTCCGATCGTCCCCATGGGTGAGCCTTGAAGTTGAAGCCAATGTGATGCCACTCTTTCTTCGAAGAGAATACATCATGTGTACAAGTTATCTTCGTTTTCAAACCCCAATGCCGTCTGCTCTTACACCGATTCTGCAGGAGGTACCTCAGAAACTGAAGACTGAAGCCATTTGCAAATACGGTTCATAACATCCTTAACATCCCTTTGCAAAAGATGCTGCCTTTCTCTTACGACGAAGGGTACACATCTTGGCTATTCCCCGCTTCCACCATTTGCTTGCTCTGACCTCTCTCTCCAAATCTAGCCATCCTGCTGCCTTGTTAAAAGCATCATTCCTGTCTCATTCCGCAGTTCATGATGAATTTACTCCAGTGTTTACTGACAGCTCTAAAACAGGGGACAGTGTGGGCGCGTCTGCTGTCTTTCCTGACCGCAACCTCTCCCATACCCTCCCCCTCATGCTTCAATTTTTACTGCAGAATTAATGGCTATAATGATTGCTCTTTCTCGAATTCTAATCCTTAACCAAGGACACTCTTATGTCATTTATTCAGAATCGCTCAGCGCGCTACAAGCGCTAAAAAACCTCTTATTCTATAAACACAATGGTATCCGCTGTACAACAATTTCTTCGGCTGCTCCATTCCTGTAAGAAACAAATTATTTTATGTTGGACCCCCTCTCATGTAGGGGTAACTGCAATGAAATCCGCTGATAGAGAGGCCAAAATGGCGACCTCCTCTCTTCAGAGTTTCAGGTACCTCCCAGATGCCATTCGACAAGGCCTCCTCCCATCAACTGATTACTACCCTGCTCTCCGACAAGGATTTCGATCTTGTTGGCAAGAGTGCTGGACGAGTGATCAGAGGGGGGGTCAAACTCAAGCGTACAAGCCGAGCATTGGTAGTGGTCTTCCTCCCACAAATGAAAGCGCTTACACGAGGTGATACTTGCCCACCAATATCACTCACAGCCACAGTATGTCACGGGAACCCCCTCCCATTTGCAAATTTTGCCGTAGCCATACCCCGCAATCTGTTAGCCATATCTTCATTGATTGTTCCCAGCTGAACCCTCTACTCGCCGTCGTCATTTTCCTACTTTACGATCCATAAAACCTTCCAAAAGATTATCCCATATCTTATCCGAATCTTCTCATTTTAGCAGTAACTCTATTTTCTTGTATCTCCAAGAAGTGAATATTCTTTATAATAATTGATTTTGTTATGTAATATTAGGACTATTTATAATGCAAGGATGCACTTTTATTTTGTTTTTATTTATTTTTGACAGACTGACATTTGAAATATGTATGTGCCAGGGCCCGTCATGGTGTTGATTTTTCAGCCCAGATGTGGCCGCGGTGGGTTGTCCTGTACATTGACAAAAAAAATTATATATATATATATATATATATATATATATATATATATATATATATATATATATATATATATATATATATACATATACCTATATATATACTATAACTCTATATATATATATATATTTAGCAGTTTTACAGCCGCAAATGCTATCGACATACTAGAATTCCAGCGGAGAATACTGTCAAAATGAAGAAGTTAGCTGAATAAAAGCACACAGCTCAATGCCTTCAGCCAATATGAAATCTAAAACACATTGAAACTGTAAAAATTTATGTTTATATAATACGTTAATTAGTAATTACTCCTTCAATATCTATCGATTGATGTATCTTTTTCAGTTTTTCTATTAATAAACCCCTTAAAAACGTCGTCTGGCAAACATCTAAGGTTCAGTTTTTATCACGCCACACATTTAAGGGTAGATTGCCCCCTAGCCTACACTTATATATATATATATATATATATATATATATATATATATATATATATATATATATATATATATACTATATATATGGGCATAGGCGGGGAGCTGTCCCAAATCTTGGCCCAAAACTAAAATGAACCCTGAATGTTTGTCGAATGACTGTTTAAAGGTTTATTAGTAAGAAGAAACTGAAAAAGATACATCAATCGACAGATACTGAAGCAATTACTATTTACTAACGTATTATAAACATATTTTTTTAAAGAGCTTCAATGTGTTTTCGTTTTCATATTGGCGAGCTGTGTGCTTATTCCCGGCTTAGCTCTTTCAGACGGTGATCTCCGCGAATCTCCCATATGTCGATAATGGCATTACAACGGCGATAAAACTATTTATAACTTGTATATATTATATATATATATATATATATATATATATATATATATATATATATATATATATATATATATATAATATATATATATATATATATATATATATATATATATATATATATATATATATATATATATATATATAAAATATATAAGTATATATATATATATATATATATATATATATATATATATAATAATAATAATGAGCCTGTATAAATGTGTATTTATTTAATAACCTTTCGTATGGAGGGGCCCGGTAACAGAACTGCCCCAGGGCCCGTGCTGGCTCTCGGCGGCTCTGTTAATCTGAGTTCGTCACTATATGATACACTTAGTATTTTGGTGTAGCAAATTTACTGAACTTGGGTCTGTGCTTTCTCGGCTTTCCTTCGAATAACTATTGATTCATAAGGACGAACCCTTCAGATTTAACAAAGTGCATCACTGAGGTGGTGGCCCTTCCTATAGAGGTATACATTTCATTCCGATACGTACTACCACAACTCGAAAAGCTTTGCTTTTAACTCCAATACTTTAAGTGACAAAACATTAAAACCTCCATTCTTGTTCCACCCTTCAGTGATACTAGACCTATTTATGAATTAATCTCTTATTCTCTTCAGGAGATACAGAAATCTTTTCGGTTTTCTTTGTTCGTTCTGATGCTTTCCTAAGATTGTCTTTCAACATAATTCTTCATATCTCTCTAAAGTCCGTTTCCCTTGTTGATTAGGAAAACAGGTAACAGGCCCTGTTACCTGTTTTCTTAACGCTGAACTTTCTCTAAAAATATTAATTTTAACTCGACAATTCCAGTAATTCTAACGCTATTCCTCCTTATCTACCTCCCTTCAAGTGTTAAATTTTATGGTCCAGGTAGTATACGTTACGCTTTTCTCCTGCTATATGATTGCCAATTTATTTTGCATTTAAAATCTTTGAAAATTCTCAATGCTTGATGTGTGTAAATCAAGGAAGGATGTCATTATCAGTGTCTTGTTTTCATCTAAAAGAGCAAAGATAAGTTTTAAAGGATCTTTACTAGACATACGTGTCTAATTAAGAATCTACATTGAGCTTTTAATATTCTTGTTAGATTTTTATTCGGATAGGACGTGAAAATTTTATTGACCATATTACGAGACTGAACTAAAATAGACTCCATTTTTGTTACATTCTAGCTATAAAACAGAATTAAGATGATTAGGAAAAATTTGCAAGATACTATTCTAGCCGTGTGAAGATTATCTGAATAATAATAATTGTGATTTTACCTTTCCAAGAATATTGGTTTATAATTATTTATTAGGGTTTTGACCTTGGATGGCAATCCTTTAAGAACAGCTCCCCTGTGGCGAATAACACGAAAACAAACAGAGTTATACCAAAGTTTGTTAAACTTAGTTGAAATGAAAGAATATGGAATGTCCGCTTCCATGCAAGAAAATCCCTTCGGTAATGCTGCTTTCAACACACTTCGAGGGACCAATCCCACGGAAGCAATATTCATTCCATGGGAAATCAAAGAAGTACAACGGCAAGTCCGATCAGTTAGCAGCATCGACCGAAGTGTCAAAAATGTATGTATGGGGTCTTTCCTGCGGAAGACTTGAAGAGATAGAACAGGATACATATATGAGGTGATCGAAGGAAAGAGTTTAACAGAATAAGTTGAAGGATAAGGGATTAGGAAAAGGTTTAAAATGTTGGTTTCTTCTTCAAGACTCAGGGATACGAGTGGGGAGCTACATCTGCAACTGGTCGAGGTTATTCTGAATATAAAAAGGTAGACAAGTTACAAGCTGTATCTTGAGAGTTAGAGGAAAGCCATCTGCGGTGGTGATAGTTGAAATCACCAAGAATGATGATTTCAGAGAAAGGTCAAAGAGAGAGAATGAGTTTTAATTTGGAGTTTAAGAAACCGAAGAATTTATGAGTCTCTCGAGTTAGGAAACAGGAGACAGATATACAGAACGGATGAATTTAATAGTGGATTGACAGGTTAGCTTGAGTCATAAGGTAGAAAATACGGAAGACATCAAATCAGAGAGAACAAACATCATCATTGCACAAAGAGGTACAACCACCGTCTTTGTCTTAAAACTGAGTATAAAGGGAGGAAGAGGAACAGATCAGGGTGTGCTGTCACAATGCTTAATTAAACACCTGAATTTCGATTAGGAATAGGAGATGAGGTTTAGAGGAAATTAGTGTTAATGGCGCGAAGGTCGTAGAAATTTATAAAGAAGGAAGACCGTGTATCATAACAGGTTGGCAATTCCATGATGACATCAACCCCACCACCGGGGGAGTTTAACTCCCAAGTGGTGATGGCGGGAGGGGCGGATGAGGGTCTATTCTTGGAATCTGCCCCTCTTAAATTTTCCAACGCTCAAGAACTCACTCAAGACCTAACTTCTTCGCATTCACCAATAATTCAATTGCACCAGCCATCTTAATACCATTCGCAACTTTCCTACTACACTCTGCATCATCTGTTCCCTTCTCATCCAACATATAGCCTAAAAACTCAGATACTTGTTCCAATTGTTCCTCATCCAATATGATCTTACCCCTTGGACACTACTAACCCACTACCATCAACTTACCCTCATCTACATTTACTTTCAAACCCTTTCTTTTACACCCTCAACCAACCCTCTCAAACTTTCTTCAGATTCCACACAAATCCAAATCATCAGCGAATAAACAGAGCATCTTCCATACTCCGTCAATAGTCATTTGCTTCAGTGTAAAAATTTGATCTTCAAATCTTCTACCACCACAGTATAAATATATTAACACGCTGTAGGTCAGATAGATAGGCAATTATCTGATAAATTGAGGATATGCTCTTCAAAAATTTACAATTTTCAACGACTGTTTTCGAAGGTAAGTCTCGCCCTCATTTGCCTACGTTGAAATGTAAGCATCGTTGGAATTGATTTATAACAAACAAGTATCTCATCTCCTCCTTCAATGGCATCCTCCTCTTTTTGACCTTTTCGAACATAAATAATTCTAATCAAATATATTATACATTTCCCTACTAAATCTTTTTACCACGAAAATAGTTCGAAAATTATAACATCGAATTTAATTATATCTGTACTATGCTATCACTTTTTTTTTTTTTACAATATGGCCAATCCGTCAATACAATCAAACACATGAGAAAACTGGTTGAGAGATTTTTATTTTAAAAAAGCTTACGACGAATTTACCTGTCCAAGATTTGGGTAGAGGTCCAAACAACTACCGTTTTCACAGCTCTGTTTTTATAGTAAAGCCAAATATAAGAAGAAAATTCAATGATAAACAAGAAAGAATAAAAGTAAATTAAGTTGCTTTATATAGCTTTATCATTAGGAAGAATCAAACTCTAAAACGGTACAAATCATTTATTACTCTCAGTTTAAGTCCAGGTATAATAAACTAAGTACTGTATAAAAAATATAAATTCAATAAATTGCATAAAAAATATACATACCTAAATCCTTACAAAATATTACTAAAAAATAATTTTTAGGGTTTAGAATAAACACATTGAAATATAAGTAAAGGCAAACTCTTTAAAAGTCAAGAAACTGGCAACATGGACAAAATAACTGAAAAAATAAAATAAAGTAAAAATTAAGAAAAAAATTATTTTTAAAAAAAATAATTATTTTCCTGCTTCATAAACATAAGAAAAACTTCTTAATACAATAAATATCCATCTAACACATCTAGGCCTTCATTTAAATATCTAGACTAAAGCTTCAATCCCTAAGCCTACTACTGCCACCTACTAGGCCGATCTACCAGACTACTAATATAAAGTATTACTACTGCCACCTACTATCTACCAAACTACTAATATAAAGTATTACTTAATTCTAAATACAGTAAATTTACAATAATTCATATTTTTAAAATAATTTCAGGACTGTCGTAACAATCAATGTTCATTTTTAACACTAATCTCTAATAAAGATTTAAATGTTTTTATGTTTCCTGTGAAGTTGAAGCTTTACCCGTGTGGGTTCGAGGTGAAATCTTAAATTACTTTTTTGAATAAAACTTTCATCACAGTAAGAACACTTAAATGGTTTATCACCAGTGTGGATTCGAATGTGGGTTTTCAATAGAGTTCTGATTGACTTTTTATCACAGTAAGAACACCTAAATAGCTTTCACCTGTGTGGGTTCGAGTGTGGGATTTTAAATGAGGTGTGCGATTAAAGCTTTTATACACAGTAGGAACACTTAAATGGCTTTTCACCTGTGTGGGTTAGAATGTGTCTTTCTAAATGATGTTTACGATTAAAACTTTTCTCACAATAAGGACACTTAAATGGTTTTTCACCTGTGTGGGTTGGAAGGTGAACTTTTAAAATACTTTTACGATTAAAACTTTTATCACAGAAAGAACATTTAAATGGTTTTTCACCCGTGTGGGTTCGAATGTGGGATTCTAAACTACTTTTCTGATTAAAACTTTTATCGCAGCAAGAACATAAATGGTTTTTCACCTGTGTGGGTTCGAAGATGATCTCTTAAATTACTTACCTGATTAAAACTTTTATCACAGAAAGAACACTTAAATGGCTTTTGACCTGTGTGGGTTCGAAGGTGAACTTTTAAATGACTTTTACGATTACATTCATAGCAGTAAGAACACTTATGTGGTTTTTCACCCGTGTGGGTTCAAAATGTGGGTTTCTAAATCATGTTTTGATTAAACCGCTTTATATCACAGTAATAACAGTATGGTTTTTACCCGTGTGGGTTCAGATATTATCATTTCTAAATTATCTTTACGATTAAAACTTTTCTCACAGTAAGAACACCTAAATGGGTTATCCGTGGGTTCCCGAAGGTGGGCTATAGTACCACTTTCTTAAAACTTTTGTAACAGTAAGAACACTTAAATGGATTTACACCCGTGTGGGTTCGAATGTGAGATTCTAAACGAGGTTTGTGATTAAAACTTTTATTGTAGCAAGAATATTCAAATGATTTTTCACAAGTGTGAGTTCGAATGTGGGATTCTAAAAGATTTTTACGATTAAAACTTTTATCACAACAAGAACATTTAAATGTTTTTTTACCCGTGTGGGTTCGAATGTGGGTTTTAAAATTACTTTTGTCATGAAAACTTTGATCACAGTATGAACACTTAAATGGTTTTTCACCAGTGTGGCTTCGAATGTGATTCTTTAAACCACCTTTACTAGCAAACCTTTCGGTACAATAAGAGCACGTGAATGCTTTATCAGTATTATTACACTTTTCAGTTTCACAAACTGAAATTTCTTTCCCAAAAAGATTATTACAATCATTATTGTCATTTTTAATATTTTTATTAAGCAAAGCTGAAACAGGACCACTATTCATTGTTGATGTTTTCGTATCAACATTTCTGGACCTAGAAAAGTAGCTCTGCCTCATAAAAAGTTTTGCCTGTGGTGAGGCGCCTTCGGCTTCAACTTTAACTGAAAATAAAATACAAAATACAACAAACATTAATAAATAGGTCATTTAAAATAAATATATAACAAGGGTTGTGGGAAAAATGTTTTTGAGATTAAAAAAAAAAGTAATTTTAATCCACCCTCATTGCTATTTTAGTCAGCTAAATAAATTTAAATATTTGGTGCGTCCCTCCGAAGAAATTATGACTCATAATTTGAGAAATTATAAGTTATAACGTTTTTGATCCAGATTATGAAAGGTAATAATGTCATTAAGCCAATGACGTCAAATCATAAATAATTATAATCGCTCATAATCTGAAAACAACTGTAAATTATTGTGACTCCCGAGGGTAGGCTATGCCTAGCTAACACGAACGTCGACTCCGAGAATGCTTTTGTAATACAAAAATTGTGATTGACAACATGTTTCAGCGCGTTTCAAAAATTTTTAAACTATGACGTCATTCATATCATCATTTGAAATATCATTAATCCATAATTTTAATACGTGAGCAGGAAAGCACCTATTTACTAATAGTATTTTTCTTTCCCATCATCGTTATAATAATAATAATAATAATAATAATAATAATAATAATAATAATAATAATAATAATAATAATAATAATAATAATAATAATAATAATAATAATAATCTACTGAAAGTGATGCAAAAAAATATCGTTTCTTCTATATATGAATAAAATCTACTTTGTCAGATTTATTAATTCTGCATCATTAATTAAAATATTAATCACATTTTAACTTCTAAGAACGCCTCGTGGCGTAGGAGGTTGACTCGCCGACTCTCATGCGAGAGGACGCTGGTTCAATCCTCCGCGTAGCAGTCTGAGTTTTATCTTCCTGGGGGGAAGAATTAAAACCCGGCTGCGAACACGTAGGTGGCGCTGGTTTTGAAGTTCCATTTCCTATAGTCCCTCCCGTGTTACCCTCTGAAAAGGGGATAAAGCCCGTTAAAGGGGATAAAGCACGTTAAAAGGAAGTTTTTTTGTTTTTTTTTAACCTCTAAAAGTACTATATAGTCTCTCCTCTTTTAAAATTATAATCATAGCTTGAATTCGTCTTCCACTTTGTCTCAATTAAAACTCAGGAACATTATAATTTAATATAATTTAATATTAAATATTTTTTAAGAGGTTTTAATTTTGACATCAAGGTTTGACTGGCTCAGCCCCAAAACTGAAATTGAAGTAATTTTCTTACTTTTCATTCGATTTGCATCAAATATAAAGCAAGATGCAGCTTTTTTTCCTCAAGCTCTCGTTTAAACGTCTATTTCGTTGAGTTTTTCTGTCTCCATAGGTTTGTTATGCATTTTCATGTGAAGAAAAACAATGTATCTAATATTTGTGAGTTCACCTACATTTTTTTGGTTGAAATGACTCTAAGCTTAAACTATACAAAGATGAGTCTATTATCTAAAAAAATATATAATACAGATTTCTAATATCTGCCACCAAATCCCAGCAATTCCCAAACCAACTGAAAATGATTTTTTATAAAAGAAAAATTGCGATAAATTTCTTTTGGTTGATTCGATCAACATGAAATTTTCAGAGTATTTATAGTTTGGGAAGATACACATTTTAATTTTGATCATTTTCTTTGTACACACAACCGTTTTGCCTCTGGGCAGGGGGGAAAAATGGACAAAATATAAAAAAAAAATTTGGTATACAAAAAAATTATTCGTGTAAGGGGGAGAAAATTTCCACAAAGTACGTTCTGCGTGTCGTAAGATGCGACTTATAATACAGTAGTAGTTGGGATGAGGTCCCGCTACCACTCATTTACGCCAAAAGAATGTTTATGTATGCTTTGGAGTTTTAGTGAATGTTTGCCCGCTCCACCCTCAGTTCTGGGAAACCAATGGACAGATGATGATGATGAAAAAAAAAACTGATTTAAATAAAAAGGTGAACTCCCCTAACTATATATGCCCTGAAAATTTCATATTGATCAGATGAACAGCAAGACTTTAGGTCAGAATTCTTACCTTCCCTTGAAATCAAATTTAACCCGTTTTCTTACATTCCATGAACTACATCCCATGACCCATACATTTTCTATTCAATATGCAACCTCATATTTTAATTATTATCTTATAATGTTCTCACTCAATAGATTCTCCAAATAAAAATGAGAGAGAGAGAGAGAGAGAGAGAGAGAGAGAGAGAGAGAGAGAGAGAGAGAGAGAGAGAGAGAGAGAGAGAGAGATTTTTTTTTTGAGAGAGAGAGAGAGAGAGAGAGAGAGAGAGAGAGAGAGAGAGAGAGAGAGAGAGAGAGAGAGAGAGAGAGAGAGAGAGAGAGAGAGAGAGAGAGAGAGAGAGAGAGAGAGAGAAGAGAGAGAGAGAGAGAGAGAGAGAGAGAGAGAGAGAGAGAGAGAGAGAGAGAGAGAGAGAGAGAGAGAGAGAGAGAGAGAGAGAGAGAGAGAGAGAGAGAGAGAGAGAGAGAGAGAGAGAGAGAGAGAGAGAGAGAGAGAGAGAGAGAGAGAGAGAGAGAGAGAGAGAGAGAGAGAAAGAGAGAGAGAGAGAGAGAGAGAGAGAGAGAAGAGAGAGAGAGAGAGAGAAAGAGAGACAATAGAGAGGGAGAGAGAGAGAGAGAGAGAGAGAGAGAGAGAGAGAGAGAGAGAAGAGAGAGGAGAGAGAGAGAGAGAGAGAGAGAGAGAGAGAGAGAGAGAGAGAGAGAGAGAGAGAGAGAGAGAGAGAGAGAGAGAGAGAGAGAGAGAGAGAGAGAGAGAGAGAGAGTAAAATATAAATATCTTTCGTATCAGATCCTCAAATACTAAACCCAGAAAATGTGGAACATGGAGAAAGTAGTGATGGGTGCGTTGGGAACAATGAAACCTAGCCTGATTACCCACCTAGAAAGATTCCCGATCAGAGTAACACCTGAAATATGTTTGTAAGCAGAAAGAAAGAGCCTAAGTATCATCAGGTTGGTGCTGGGTATGTAAAGAACAAATATGTGCCAGTCTTAGACTCGAGGTTTGAGGACGGTTTGCCCTGCTTAATACTTTAGAGGAGGATATAATAAAAGGGCTGTAAGAAATACCAACCGTCCTCAAACACTGAGTCAAAAGCTGGCACATACCTCATAATTATTCCTTCTTCTACATACCCAACACAAACCTAATTTACTCAGAATCTTCTTTACCACCTCCAAACATATTTCAGATGCTATTAATATAATGGAGAATTCTCTTAAGTGGGCGATCAGGCTTGATTTTACAATTCCCAAAGTGCCCACCACCACCGGTATCACCATCACTTCTAAATTTGATTTGAGTTTACATTCTAAACTGCAATGATCACATTTAAACTTCTTACCGTGTGACTTCGAATGAAGTTCCAACTCATCTTTTTCATGATTTTTCAAATCTATGTTTTCAATCTTTTGGTTCTTTCTTCTTGAAGACTGAGTTTTGTTTCTTAAAGGGCTTTTTACGATGAGTCTGTTATCTTTCCCTCCATGGTCTACATAACTATTGCAAGTCTACAAAATAATAAAAAAGAAAATGCTGTCACTAAAAAATAAAAATATTAATATTCTTCTGTTTTTTATTTGCAAAAGTACCTTTTAATAAAATAAAATTTATAAAATTAAACTCAACTGAAATTAATGAATCTATTCCCAACAAATAATAATAATAATAATAATAATAATAATAATAATAATAATAATAATAATAATAATAATAATAATAATAATAATAATAATAATGAGTTTGAAAAGCAAGTACACAAGATGAAAAATGTATTTATTGTATAAATCAATCAGTAAATGATTTAAATGATAATAAAAAGGTTTAATATAGTTGTTTTGTTGTTTTTTTCAAAGTCTTTCAATGTTTTCAGAGCAACAATGAATTCAGAAAGGAGTTAATGTCATAAACCGGAAAGGAAGGAAAAGAATCAGAAAATTTTGATGAATATTAAAAATAGATCAGAAATTGTGGATGTTATTAAAAGGATGAAAGACGTAACTCCCTGGATAAGAACTATAGGTTAAATTAACAGGAAAGGTATTTGAAGCAATGAGGTTTGACCTATGACGAAATATGCTTTCGTGGAGAAAAATAAGATTATAAAAAGTAATAAACTTTTACCACCAAAAAATTGATTTCTGGAATTCTCTCTCATTACTGATTAGAAAAGGGTCTTATCTTGAACAGAAGGGAGTTATAGGATTTCAAAGAAACGGTTGAGTAACCTCCCAAAATTGCGACCCTTGTAACTTGGAAACTAAAGTCACACAAAATTTTTATCACACTAGTGATAAAATAATAATTTATGAAAATATTAAATTTCATACAAGAGAATCGTTCAAATTCATAAGAAACAAATAAAACAACCTTTTAATTCTCTATTCTTACCAGACTTTCTTCTAATTGAGAAATTTGTTCAATATGTTGATCTCCAAATGGTCTTCCTCAAAAATCAAAGGCTCGTCTTTATTTCAATTTCATCTTTGACATCAATGAGTCTGTAAATTATTTCTTTCTGTGGAAGAGATAAATTTATAAAGTATTGAAGGTAATAATAAAAATTAATAATAATAATAATAATAATAATAATAATAATAATAATAATAATAATAATAATAATAATAATAATAATAATAATAATTAATTCCTTACCGGAAGTTCCTCCAACAATGAATTTTGTCAAAGCTTTGACCATTGTTTCTGAAATCTTCTGAACTTTCTAAGGGTTCATCCTTAATTTCGATCTCACTCTTAATATCCATAATAATCAATTCAAAATTTACTTTATTAAAATATCTCAAAGAGACAAAACCTTTCCTGCTTGATAAAACAATTAAAACGATTATACTAATCTTTAATGAAGAGTCATTTTTCATTCTAAATGACGAAGATAAAATATAGACAAATGTAGACAAATAGTCAAAACTAATTCATCTTTTCTTTTTTAGATTCATCGATTTTTAATTGGATTCAAAGTCAAAAATTGCTGAATTGAAAGAACTAAGGAGATTCTTTACATCTACTCAATTTATAACATTCAAATTTATTTTCTGCTACCTTCAACAAAGGCAGGTCCCTCTTTCTCCACAAAATATCTACTCCATTTTGCTAAAAACATGACCACCAGGACTTGGTAGAGAAAAAGGTTAAGGTAGGCTAAAGACATGACCACCAAAAGTTGGCAGAGAAAAAGAATATGGATCAAGGGAATTTTGTTGGAAGAATCAAGAGAGAGGTAGAATTAAATGCATCCAGAGATGAGCATTCTTTAGTCAGTTTGTTTAAAACCTTATCCTTTGAATGTGATAAACTACCATTTTTCAAGGCCTGTATTACGTTGAAATAAAAATTAAAAAGACATAAATCAAATGGGGTTAACTTCAGAAAAGAAAGTGCAATTTTTGTTTAAATAAGTGTAACTTAAAAACTATAACACTTACATTTATAATTATAAAATATGGGTATCTGCCAATCATTTAATGTAAGTAAATGCAAAAAATACTAATAATAGCTTTTAAAAACAAAATTTTAAAAGATAGCCAAATTTTTTGCCAGGGCAATCTCAGAAAAAAAATATATATATATATGTATACTGTATATATAAATTTTACCCATTTTTGGTTGACAGAAGCTGGAATGAGCTTCATTAAGGTATTAGCAGTAAGTAAGAATGATAAATTAGCTGCAATGCCAGATTTAGCCACTTTTCGGTTAAATCATGCACCCTTAGCTACTTTTTTGTTTTTGCTGTTGTTGGATATGTTTATATGGGTTTCCGATGTCCCCGAGTCGATTCCCGTGGTTACCGAGTCGATTGGGTGCCCCAGTCAAGGGTGAGGTATGGGGGTTGTGCCCCCCAAAGCCTAGAAATGCTCGTAGAGGGATGAAATTTGAAAAAAAAGAATGAATGAAAGAGTCCTGCTGTTAAGTTAAGTGATGGAGCACATGTACCAGAGTCGGAGCCGGATCCAGAGCCAGACTGGAATTCTGGCTCCAGCTGCATATTAGGTCAAATGAGATGTCTTTATATGTTTTTTAATGACGTAGATCTCTAATTTGAGGGTTCCAAGACCCTCAAATGAACCTGAGGACCTCCTGGAGTGGGGGCCCAACTGAAAAGAACAGAATGCATGGCAGGAAAAAGACGAAGGAAGGTGGAATGGAATGAAATTCTGAAATTGCCCTGGGGTTCATAAATGTTAAATAACTTTTTAATGAAATGTGCTATCAATATGTATTTTATATGTATACATAGCTTAAAACCTGTACTATCAAAGACTGAGTAAACAAATTTTACAATTGCTTTTAATTTTTGTAGACAGACCTTAACAATTGAAATTAAAAATTTCAAAAAAATTATTTTGAAAGAAAAAGCAAACATCTTGCTTATTTTTACTTTATTTTTTTTTTTAAATTTTGCAGGTCACTGCCGAAATTTTTTTGTTAGTATGCTACAACTTTTAGTTAAAAAATTTTGTTGTAAAATTTTGTTTTTTTTTGTAAAACACAAAAAAGTAAAAATTCTGAAGATGCCCCAGGTTTCTGAAGTTGCCCCATTTGACAGAAATGTTATCTTCAAAATTAATTTAATGGTTACATCTAGATCTATTAAAAGTTTTAAGAATTTTGTAGTAAAGCACAAGGATCAAAGAAAAATTTCCTCATTTTTATTGAAGGGTGTGTTGTTCTCTCATCATGACCAAACTGGAAAAAGAGGGGATAGATAAAGAGAGGGAGGAGTACCTGAAGGGGAGGAAGAAAGAGAGGGAGGAGTACCTGAAGGAGGAATTATTCCATCGTCATAAAGATTATATTTTAAACAAGAATGAAAATAAAAATTGTTTCCAATTTTTCCAACCCTTTACTGCTATATACGCATAGGGATGATTTTTTTTAGATTTTTAACATTGTATAGTTTGGAAAATATTTACAGATAATGAGATTATGATTTTGGAGACTAGAACAGCTATTTTATGAGAATAAAATTTTCTTATTAGGATATATGAGATTACAAATAAATTGATATAGTAATGAGAGAAAAGACAAAATAAATATAAATAGAAATGAAAAACAAATAATTTATTTTAAATATACCTACTTTAATATATTCATATTTGAATATATATATATATATATATATATATATAATAATATATATATATATAACTTCTTTCCAACATATATATATATATATATATATAACTACTATATATAAATATATATATAACTCTTTTATATATATATATATATATATATATATATATATATATATATATATAATATATATATAACAACCAACAACAACAAATATAATATATATA
>JABUQX010142544.1:0-2500 GCA_015478945.1 Trachelipus rathkii
CAAAAGCAATCTTAAGGTTCTCACTTAGCAAATATTACATCTTTTTTGGTGTATATGCTGCCGCTTCCAATATATATATATATATATATATATATATATATATATATATATATATATATATAATATATATATATATAGAGAAGAAGAGAAGAGAGAGAGAGAGCTAAGAGTGTTGTCAATTACTGGAGTCGCCGCTGATATATATTATATATATATAACCCAACATATATATATATATAATATATATATATATATATATATGCAACAATAATATAGTAGCACCAGCAACTTAACTGTATATATATGTTATTACCGGCTTCTTTATACACTCATGCTGCACCCAAGATCGCAGAAAGCCAACAACACTTTTTCAGCCACAACCTCATAGCTGTTCGCATTCTTTTTACAGAGGAGTTTTTCCATAACTGCCATGAAAGATAGCCGTGCTGCATTCTCCTTGTCTACTTAATACGAATGAAATAAAATTATAATAAATAAAAAATATAGCAATCTTGGTTTGTACAATATATATATATATATATATATATATATATATATATATCTCTCTTATATATATATATATATATATATATATATATATTGTATATGTAATATTATATATGTATAATATAATAATAATATGTATATGTATATAATAATAATAATATATGTATATAATAATATATATATATATATATATATATATATATACTATATATATATATATAACTATATATACTTCTTATAAAACCAACATATTATATATATATATATATATATATGTAATCTAATAATAATAATATATATATATGTATATATGCTGTATATAATATATATCATATAATATAATAATAACATAATATATATAATAATAATAATAATAATAATAATATAATAATAATAATAATAATATATATATAATCTATAACAGCTCCCGGAAAGAAACCGCGTCCGGTGGGTTGGTGGCTGGCTATTTCCAGGCCCGAGCTTTAATCCCAAAACACTCCAGAAAGCCATTTCTCGCGCAATGGTTTGGACGCCAGTCCTCAAGTTAAACACTCTCAGGTATGGTCGCACTTTCAGTAGAACTAGCATCTTCTCATTAGGCCCCAAAACTGGTTCTCCTAGGAAGAGGATCTTGTTTCTAGGCACATAAAGATCCCAATGCTGGACCAAGAGTGATTCAAGCAAAGGGAAAGGACCAGGCGTTGCTAGCCCTTTCGCCCTATAACCATGCAGAAGATCTTCATATTTCCTGACCACGTCAAAACCTCCAATCATCATTCTTCCCTTGACTGCACTGAAAACATCCTATATCGACCAAATATCACCTATATATATATATATATATATATATATATATATATATATATATATATAATATATATATATATATATATATACTTCTATACCTGCTATATATATATATATATATATATATATATGCTCTTCTTTATCCTTTACCTTATATATATATATCATCCACCTTATCTCCCAAAGACTGAGGTTAAGGTACGTGACATGCGCCGAGAACAGAAAAGTATTAGAAGAAAATGACGCAAATCGAAAAGAAAGCCCAGCCTTACCGCCCCTATTATTCCTTTTAGTGGGAACTGGTCGCAGTCAGAAAATCTACCCTAGAACTTCAAAAGACCGCGACGGACCCTCACTATGGCATTTCGTCAATGTCGAGTTCATCTCTTGGCCCAGGTGGGCCACAACCATACCCTCTCACAAAACCCTGCCATTCCCTCTTATTATGCACCTTTCTTCTAGCCTCTGGCAAACTTACATTTCTCTCCTCAAGACATTCCTTTACTGACTTAATCCACTTTTTCTTCGGTCTCCCAGCCTGTAGATTCGAAGCACACTCACTACTATACATCCGCTTAACCAACCGACTATCATCCATCCTTTCCACATAACCAAACCATCTCAACGTACTTTCATTTATTCTCTTTAAAATATTTAACTTGGCATTATGGGGAATAATTAATAACATAAACAAAGTTTTAATTTATCAGCAAAGCCAACATAACATTACCTGAACTAAGAACATAATGTATCATAACTAACCTAACATACCTTACGTATGAATAAACAACTAACATTAACAAAGTTAATCAGCGCATCAGCACATCAGCACATCAGCGTTAAATTAGCTAACATTACCCAACAATTTATAGTTTCACTTTGTTTATTTATAAATATTTATTTTAATTTTTTTATTTAAAACTTATTTAAATTTTTTTGTTCATTTTAAATTTTATTTTAAAACTTTTAATTTAAATTTTTTTATTTATTTCAAATTTTTATTTTAAAACTTTTATGTATTTTTTTTAAAGCAATAGCGCAAACATCATACCCCTACGCCATCCCCTTCACATACACACACATACGCATACACACACCTACACACCTACACACATACGCACACACACATGGCCATGCTCTATCGCTTTACTGCTTCGCGTCATATTTGAGCATGTTTTTTTATAAC
>JABUQX010142544.1:7500-10000 GCA_015478945.1 Trachelipus rathkii
AGTTGAGTTTTCAAAGAGTTGAACTTCACAAGATTACGGTTACCCCACTGAGAAATTCCGACCAAATCGGCAAGAATTGAATCGGAAAGCTGTAGACGAGAGGCAACTCTAGATACAAACGAGGGAGCACAATTAAAATGAGTGGAAGAATGGAGAGTTGAGTCATCGGCATAAGAGTGAACAGAGTTAGAAGTGCAGCTAAGAAGATCGTTGATGAAAAGTAGGAATAAAGTTGGAGATAAAACAGAACCCTGAGGAACACCACAATTAATAAGAAAGGAGGAAGAGGTTGCTCCATCAACAAGAGCTGAAATGGAACGATCTGAAAGAAAACTAGACAAGAGTAAGCAAAGCGAAGGAGGAAATCCAAAGGAAGGTAGCTTAGAGAGTAGCGACGCATGCCATACCCTGTCAAAAGCTTTAGATATGTCAAGTGCTACCACACAAGACTCCCCATGATCCTTAAGGGCAGAAGACCATAGATCAGTGAGAGGGGAAAGCGTGTCACCAGTTGATCTCGAACGTCGAAAGCCATACTGACGATCTGAAAGAAGGGAATGAGATTCTATGTGATCGAGGAAATGAGAGTTAAGGAGAGTTTCAAAGACTTTAGATAGAATACAAGTTAAGGCAATAGGTCGATAGTTAGAAGGATCAGAGCGGCTACCTTTTATATATATATATATATATAGAGCGCTGTGCGTGAGGAAAAGTATAATGAGTGTTAAGGCATGGGAGTAGGAGTTGAACGAGGACAGTGCCAGCTCAAACACCTCCTCAAAACTCGAGGAGGGAATGCCATCTGGGCCTGGCTTCGGACGTTCATGGATCTCAGTATCATGTACTCGATCATAGTGTGAAGCCAGGTAGAGACATTGGACCGCAGGAGGATGGAGCAGGAGGGGGCCGGAATCATCAAGGGGTGAATTAGATGAAAAGAAGACCAAAGTTAGCCTTTTCAGCAGTGTGCAACAGAACCGTCAGAACGGATAAGAGGAAGAAGCAGATTTACAGAAGTTATTTGAGATGTTTTTGGCAGAAGGCCAGAAATTTTTTATCAGAAGGAGAGAACCAAGAAGGGCATCTTACACTTCCTTTTAGTGTAAGAGCAGCAGCCAGTCGAATAATATCCTACATCGATTTCGAGCAAGAATGAAAATTAGTTAAGAGTAATAGGAGAACGAAGTTCTTCAAGCCCCTATACACCAATATCACGCTCTGGATGGCACGGAACAAGAGCCATCAGACCATGGATTATGGGGAGAAAATGATTTGATGGAAGATGGAATGAACATAATTTCATTCCATCCGTGATCACAACCCTACCTTTTCAGCGAAGCAGAGGCGTTCTCCGGAACAAAACATGATTCATTCCGAAAACGATGATTGGCAAAAGAGACGCAATGCATCCCAATTAGCCGATTAAGGAAGCCCGATATATATATATATATATATATATATATATATATATATATATATATATATATATATATATATATATATATATATATATATATATATATATATATATATATATATATATATATATATATATATATGCGAATAATTAAGCAATTTTCATACCATATTATTGAAATATAATAAAGTCAATGCATGTCAAAAACTAAAATATTTATGAAATGGATTTATCGATAAACACCAATGTGTTATCCTAAAATAACACGTATCATTTAAAAGATTGTTTCATTTTTAACACATACCATAATCACGTTATTTACATGTTAACCGTATAATGGAGTCTGTAAGTGGTACTTGATTAAGAATGAAAATAATGCTTAAATGCAGGCATTATTTTTTTTTTATTTAAGCTAATAATATATTTACTATGTTGACTAAATTAACCGTGTTAAAACCTACGTATTAAACCTGTTTTAGAGTGAATTGGAAAGACACTAAGAAGTCAGTGAAAAGAGGCTCCCACTAAAATTTAAGGTAAAAAAAGATTTTTCCACACACATACAAAAAGAATTTTCTATAACAATAAAAAAATTTACACAAAAAAATTTTTTTCACAAAAATTTTTTTTTTATAAACAGAAAAGATTTTTTTATAACAAAAAAGATTTTTTTTTCACCAAAAAAAAGATATTTTAACAAAAAATATTTAATTATAAAAGATTTTTCACAAAAAAATAAATCACCAAATTTTTTTTTCACTAAAAAAGATTATTTAGCAAAAGATTTTCCACAAAAAAATAGATTTTTCGCCAAATAATTTTTTTTTTTCACAAATTAATTCCAGTTACATTCGAAGGTATTCCGCAAAGGCATCTTGCATAGATTTGAAAAATCGAAAAATAAATCTCTTGTCAAGATTATTGAAAATATTGATTTCAAATATTATTCTTTTCGAAATGCTGTAATAAAATGTACTTCAAATGTAAGGTTCTTAAGTAAATATTTATGCTACAAAATATTTAACATAAGTTTAGCAAAATATTTTTGACTATTCCTTGTTTGAATATATATATATATATATA
>JABUQX010142545.1:0-2500 GCA_015478945.1 Trachelipus rathkii
TATTATGATTATTATTATTATTATTATCATTATCATAATTGCTTTAGATTTGCAACATAAAATGTTTTTATGTAGAGCTGCCGCTAAATATATATATATATATATATATATATATATATATATATATATATATATAGATATATAGAATATAGACATATATATATATATATATATATATATATATATATATATATATATATATATAGTGCTATTTATATATATATATATATATATATATATATATATATACTGCTATATATATAGAAGACTATATATAAAGTTACTGATCACAAACTGCAATATTGCTATTTATACATATATATATATATATATATATATATATATATATATATATATATATATATATATATATATATATATATATATATATATATATATATTTTGGATATTAGAAGGCTTCTTTTCTAAAAGCTTATAGAATTCAAGGCTGAAGAATAGAAAATTACGGTGTGGGGGAGTGAGTGAGGACGGAACGAAGCGTAGTCCACACCAGCCCACGGGGACTCCCCCTGCAAGCCAAAAATCCTGCAATTTGACATCGTTGCGATTTACCCTTTGAATATTATTTAACATTTTAATATTAAATTTATCTTTTTTGTGAATCAAAAATTCGACATTAGTTATTAGCTAAATTGTTTCTTAGAAACTTTGCAGATGAAATTTTATTGGTTAAGTGAAATCTTAGAACGCATTTATAAATGCGCGAACAAAACTAATTCTCTTTCTTTTTATTTTAACAATAATTTTTAACTTTCTTTTTATTTATTTTAACAATAATTTTTAAATTTCTTTTTATATCCTATCGCCAAAAAAATAAATTTAGTATTCACATAACAAAATTTTACTAGTGTTTACCAGTATAAATAATATTTCAACTAGTCAGCTTTTCTTCACGTGTTCCCATATATATATATATATATATATATATATATATATATATATATATATATATATATATATATATATATATATATATATATATATATATATATATATATATATCTATATACCTTCCAAATACTCTGCTATAAATTTGCTCCCATAACCTATGCATTTTTATATATATGCTGCTCTTTCATATATATATATATATATCTATATATAGATATAACAATCCCTAGGGTGCTTTGTGGATTTGCATGAGCATGTTTGGGTAGTGGGTTGACTGGGGCAGCCTCGATAGGCCCATGTGGCTTTTTACTGTCTCTATATTCCTAATGTCCTAAAAAAAGGCAAATCTCCAATAAAACGGTAAATTAATATTGGTGAAATACGATTTCACCCGCCTACATCATAAAATTTCTTTTATAAAAGAGATTAAAAATTAAGTATACCTCTTAAAAACATTAAGCGAATTAGAATTTTTTTATTATTTTTTTTTTAAGACTTTTAAAAGCAGGAGCAAATAAAAGAATGTATATAGGACTATCCCAATTATTTTTCTAATGAAGAAGAAAAAAATGACCATTTGATCTTTTGTTATTTTACTACTGCTAAATTTTCAGTTACATTTGTGTTTTAGTTGATTTTAGGTTAGGATATGTTAGGTTACGCAAGTTTAGGCTACGCGAGGCACAGCTATAGATTAATTATACATAATTCTTTTTTTCTCGAAAACGGTAGAATACATCGGATTTATTTGCTTCTCTCTCTCTCTCTCTCTCTCTCTCTCTCTCTCTCTCTCTCTCTCTCTCTCTCTCTCTCTCTCTCTCTCTCTCTTATATATATATATATATATATATATATATATATATATATATATATATATATATATATATATATATATATATATATATTATATATATATATATATTATATGCCTATGCTATATATATATATGTATAATATATATATATATATATATAATATATATATGGTAATAATAATATAATATGTATATAATAATATATATAATATATATGTAATATAATAATAATAATAATAATAATAATATAATATATATATATAATAATAATAATATGTATATATAATATATATATACTATATATATAATATATTATAATAATATAATATAATAATATATAATAATAATAATATATAATAATATATATATATAATAATAATATATATAATAATAATAATAATATAATAATAATATGTTATAAATAATATAATATATATGTAATATATATATATATAATAATAATATATATATATATATAATAATAATAATAATAATATATGTATATATAATAACCAATGTCATGTGTTATATTAATATATAATATAATATATATGTTATAATATATAATAATATATTAATAATAATATAAATATAATAATATGTAATAATATATAATAATAACTAATATATGTAATATGTAATAATATCAATATGATATAATATATGTATATATGTAATAATATAATATATATGTATTAACTATATATATAATATATATATATATAATAATAACAACTAATAATATATGTATATAATAATAATATATATCATCTT
>JABUQX010142545.1:7500-12356 GCA_015478945.1 Trachelipus rathkii
TATACTCATATATATATATATATATATATATATAGCCTCCAGATTAGGCGACGCACATAGTTAAAAAACAACGATAGCTACACTAAAATTAGATACATTTTTGGAATCAGGGGCAAATTTCAGCTATGAAAAGTACAAAAAAATTAAATACTAAAATATAAAATAAATAACAAAGTTTTAGGGATGTACGATGTTTTTATTTAACAACGGCAGAAATGATGTTAACAGATTTATTTGCATTCTTAAACAATGAGCAGTTGTTAGATATTTTACAGTATTACAGTTTAATACTATATATATATATATATATATATATATATATATATATATATATATAATATTATATATATATATATATATATATATATATATATATATAATATATATATATATATATATAAATATTTTCTATATATATTTATATATATATCTATATATATATATATATATATATATATATACTACTCCTGTGAAAATATTTTTTGGATCCGAGCTCCCGTTCCGTGTGGGCGTTAAGTAACTGTCCATATATATATATATATATATATATATATATAGCTATATACATTTATATATATATATATATATATATATATATATATATATATATAACTATATACTTACTATATATATATATGAAGTAGACGTATGACAGAAGAAAAAGTGGTAGAAATGGAAAACGGATCTTCACTCTTCAGGTCTTCCAACTTTCAAGTTTCCAACTCTAAGAGGTTGAAGACTGAAGTTGTGTTAGAAAGCGTTGATGTTGGATCTTGAGGGAACTGGGGTATTATGTGGTAGGTCGGCAGTGAATAAATTAAATAAGAAAATCGCGTTTCACTAGAAAATTAAACAATAATCATAAAAATCACTTTTTTCGTATTAAAAATGAAAATAACTATTAAGTATTAATGAAGCTAGGAATCTTCAAAATGATTTCTTATTTAAGTACAAAATAAATATTGATTCCAACAAAACAAAATTAATTTAAATTGGATGGTAGACAACTGATGCTTGGACGACTCTGGAAGTCAGGGATCTTAAAAAAAAGAAGTAATGTCTATTAAATTTTAGTAATAAAATGAAATAATAATTAAAGTTCGAACTGGATGCCAGGCGACTTATCATAAGAAAAAAGCTGTAGTGTTGTACCCCCAAATACTAACTTTTTAGTAATAGCTATTATAAAATCGTTAATTTATTTTATTAAATATTTAATCAAAAAAATCAAAATTGCCATCCCTGGATTAAACTAGTCGGTACCCGGTATGTTAACTGTAAACCAACTCACAGGAGTCCTGTTCCGGTATTAAATTTCTGCAATGATTATCTTCGTCCACACTGACACTCTACACACTCCACAGAGCTACACGTAAATCATGATCAGGCTAGTCTCGAGTGGATTGCAAATTCTTTAATAGTCTCAGAATAAATAAATAAATTATAAAATATTTCATAAAAAAAAGGAAAATAAAACTATGATAGCTATTTTTAATTCCTTTCCTTTTATTCAATGTAACTCAAGTTAGTTACTCTTTAATTATATATATATATATATATATATATATATATATATATATATATATATATATATATATACTATATATATATATATATATATATATATATATATATATATACTACTCTATATATATATATACTATATATAAATAAATATATATATATATATATATATATATATATATATATATATATATATATATATATATATATATATATATATATATATATATATATATATATATATATATATATATATATATATATATTATTACAAAGCCCAATACTTATCATCTAATGCCCCTAAAAAGACTAACTGATTGATATGCTCGGAAGTCAATCTATTCATTTCATTTGAGCAAACATTGTTTAATAATGATACTGTTCGTTCTGACGAGACTGACGTCGCATTTACAGTAAGATATTTCATTCCTAACATAAACATAGCAGGGAAAGCATTTTTACTATCATTCCAAAATTTTATTGGGTCGCATTATCCACTTGATCACTGGATAACTGAATAGTGATTAATGAATACTCAGAAGACAATTTGACTATGTGGTATGTGCCATGTCGATCCCCTCCCTCTTCTCCCTATTTTTGGCTCCCGAAAAGACGAAAGTTCTAAAACCCCAATTTTTCGGTTTATTTTATACCCGACATTGGGGGACGAACGAAGAACGAATATGGGAAAAAAAAGAGTTTCATTACTTCAGTGTGTCGGGAGAAGGGGATAGGATTTTATTTTTTTCCAACCTTTAAAAAATATTTCTTTGAAAAGAATATCGGCTTTCGATATTAAGAAAAAATATCGAAATATCGATATATCGGCTAAAAAAATATCGCCCAAAAATATCGATATATCGAGCCAAAAATATCGATATTTCGATATATCGATATTTTTTGGCCATCCCTAATACCCAGGCTCCGGCTCCGACTAAAGCACCTGCTTCTGCTCCGGCTCCGACTTCACTTTTGGCTCCGGTTCTGACTAAGGTTTCTGAACTATTTGAAAATTGTTCAGTACGTCTTCTGGCAATAAATTTTTACCTAAAAAATATTAAAAAAAAAAAAATAATACCCAGGATCCGGCTCCGACTTCGGCTTCGGCTCCGGATTCGACTAAGGTTTCTGAACTATTTGAAAATTGTTCAGCACGTCTTCTATCAATAAAATTTTCACCTAAAAAATATTTTTCGAAAAAAATCATACTCTGGCTCCGACTCCATCTCCGACCCCATCTTCGACTTTGAATCCGGCTCCGGCTCCGACTCCGAATCCGGATTCGACTATGGATTCTGCACTATTTGAAAATTGTTCAGCAAGTCGTCTGGCAATAAATTTTTCATCTAAGAAAATTATTTCTTGAAAAAATTTATACCCAGGATCCGTCTCCGAATCCGGACCCGACTAAGGTTTCTGCACTATTTGAAAATTGTTCAGTACGTCTTCTGGCATTAAATTTTTCACCTAAAAAAATATTTTTTGGAAAAAATTCATACCCAGGCTCCGGCTCCGGCTCCGGCTCCGGCTCCTGCTCAGGCTCCGGATCTGACTAAGGTTTCTGCACTATTTGAAAATTGTTCAGCACGTCTTCTGGCAATAAATTTTTCATCTAAAAAAATATTCTTCGGAAAAAAAATTATACTATTGCACCGGCTCTGACTCTGGCTCCGACTTCGACTCTGGCTCCAACTCCGGATCCGGATCCGACTAAGGTTTCTGCACTAATTGATTCAGAACGTCTTCTGGCAACAAATTTTTCATCAAAAAAAATTTTCTTGAAAAAAATTTATACCCAGAATCTGGCTCCGAATCCGGTTACCGCTCCGGAAACTAAGGTTTCTGCGCTATTTGAAAATTGTTCAGCACTTCTTCGGAAAAAAAAAATTCAGCTAAAAAATATTTTTCGAAAAAAAATCAAACTACGGCACCGGCTCCGACTCCGGCTCCGACTTCGACTCCGGCTCCGACTCCGGATCCGACTAAGGATTCTGCACTATTTGAAAATTGTTCAGTACGTCTTCTGGCATTAAATTTTTCACCTAAAAAATATTTTTTGAAAAAAATTCATACCCAGGCTCCGGCTCCTACTCCAGCTCCGACTTCACCTTCGGATCCGGATCTGACTAAGGTTTCTGCACTATTTGAAAATTGTTCAGTACGTCTTCTGGCATTAAATTTTTCACCTAAAAATATATTTTTGAGAAAAAAACATACCCAGGATCCGGCTCCAGCTCCGGCTCCGGCTCCAACTTCAGCTTCAGCTCCGGATCCGAATAAGGTTTCTGCACTATTTGAAAATTGTTCGGCAGATCTTCTAAAAAAATATTCTTCGAAAAAAATCATGCTCCGGCTCCGACTTCGACTTCGACTCCGGCTCTGACTTCGGATCCGGATCCGGATCCGACTAAGGATTCTGTACTATTTGAAAATTGTTCAGCACATCTGCCAATAAATTTTTCATCTAAAAAAATTATTTCATGAAAAAAAAATTATACCCAGGATACGGCTCCGGCTCCGGCTCCGGCTCCGGCTCCATTTATTTGACTGAGTAAAATCCGAAGAATGAGCTAGAGGTTGAGAATATGAAAAATAAAATAAAATTTTCTATAATTATAAATAAAACATTTTTTGATCCTGAACCTGGAATTGCAATTTTGACTGGAATTGAAATTTTTTAGTTCGACACCTCTCTAAATAAATTTCTGTATCTAAAAAACCATTTAGAATTTTTAAAAAATAATTACACCATGATGTTCAGGAGGAATTTTTCTACTAATATAGATAATAAAAAAAAATTAAAAATTTTGATTTTGCTTTCAAAAGGTAGTGGGTCAAGTTATGAAGTCTTCCCTTTATTAAAGGGAAAAAAATATTTTAAAGAAATATCCTATTTTTGAGATATCTTTTAGTATGGCATAATTATAAAAAAAATTAAAATTATTATTTATTATTATTATTATTTTTATTATTATTATTATTATTATTATTATTATTATTATTATTATTTATTTTTTATTTTTTTATCACTATTTATTTGCTATTATTTATTATTATTATGATTTATTTATTATTATATCTTTATCATTATTTATTTTTATTTATTTATCTATCACCACTTATTATATATATATGTTTTTTTTCTTATTATTATTATTAGTTATTATTATTATTATTATTATTATTATTATTATTATTATTATTATTATTATTATTATTATTATTATTATTATTATTAGTAGTAGTAGTAGTAGTAGTAGTAGAAGTAGTGATAATATTAATAATATTGATAATTTTACCACTTTTGGTATTATTATTATTATTATTATTGT
>JABUQX010142546.1:7500-22646 GCA_015478945.1 Trachelipus rathkii
GCGCTATTGATTTACTGTTTTACTGCTTTAATGCTTGTAAAGTAAATGTTTTTAATGTAGTAAAGCAGTAAAGCAGTAAAGCAGCCTCTCTCCTTACTCTTCCATCCCTCCATGCGGAGCCACTTTTCCTAGGGATGTGGTAAGCAGGTTTTACAGCCCTAGACATAGTGCTAAATAAAACAGTAGTGTGATCACACCCTATGGGAATGGGATCACCCATTCTGTTATGTTTATTGTTTTACTGCTTCAAGTAATATTTGCATTTGTAAAATAACTTAATATTATATATATATATATATATATATATATATATATATATATATATATATATATATATATATATTATATATATATATATATATAATATATTTATATATATATATATATATATATATATATATATATATATATATATAAATATATATATATATTAGAGTTGTATAGAGGAGTCAATACAAAACTTGCATTAGACTTGCATAATGTATGTTACATCAAACATTATCCAAAGAATGGATCCCGAGAACGAATACTCCATGATCTTACTCGTATAATAGTTATAGCTTTAGTAGTAGTAGTAGTAGTAGTAGTAGTAGTAGTAGTAGTAGTAGTAGTAGTAGTAGTAGTAGTAGTAGTAGTGGTAGTAGTAGTAGTAGTATTAACAGTAGGGTCAGTAGTAGTAGTAGTAGTGGTTGTAATAGTAGTAGTACTAGTAAGGATTCGTCTGTATGATGTACATACACCGATATATACCTTACCACAACGCAACAATCTATTAACTTACTTAAAGTTATTATTTAAAGAGATATGCTCACACACCTGAATCTATATCAAAACTAATCATTCCAGCAACAAATCCATTGTTCTTATATCGTCATAATAAATGATATCACACCGTAAGATCTTTGCTATGACTGGCATATTACAGCCAATCACAGTTATGGGTGAAAAACAAACATTAGATAAGAGTTATAGGTATAAAGAGTGACATTTTCAGTTTCACACTGTATTCAAGGGACATAAAGATAGTTCTCAACATCTGATGATAGGTAATTATTATTATTATATACTGTTATTTATATTTATGATCTGAGTTGTTTGTTATTTATCTTCTATACACGCACACACGCACACATACACACACACACGCACGCACAAAAACACACACACACAAGAGCGCGTAGACATACACTATTATTCATGCTATTATATGTCTGTTTAACAAACATTTATTCATTGTTTCACTTAAACATATACTCTACGAAGAGACTTTTAATAAGTATTACAAAACATTATGCAACAACGATGTCTAACAATCATCAGTTTTTACCATTTTAAGCTATATAAGTGAAAATAATTTTATGATATAACTATCTGCCATTGTCACATGCGTTTATATATATATATATATATATATATATATATATATATATATATATATATATATATATATATATATATATATATATATATATATATATATATATATATATATATATGAAAGCATTTTAACTGAAGTGGTATGAATGACTTGATAAAATTTTCAGAATACATACAAGCATGACCAGTACACATGTAAAAAATACAAAACTACTTTTAAGACATCAGTATGTTTCATCTACTCTTTATTATTCTACTTTTTTCTACTTCTACTTTATTATCTACTCTACTCTTGTAGATTATGAGTTAATATGAGCTATTTATAGAATTGAAAACAAAACCATGTGGTGATAGTGTCGATGTACTTAGAAAAGAAAAATATTTATCGTTGCTTGATGAGACAATATGTCGAGAGAGAGAGAGAGAGAGAGAGAGAGAGAGAGAGAGAGAGAGAGAGAGAGAGATGTTATAGATAAAAAGCTGCATGAGTCATGATAGTATGTTAGGTTTGTATATTTAGACCGGTTAGGTATTGATAGATAATGTTAGTCTGAGCAATGAATACCTAGATAACTACATATAAATGTATGGTGATCCATATTCTTTTTATAAGTAGAGATAATATATATTATTAAAATTATAATAATTAAGAATATATATATATATATATATATATATATATATATATATATATATATATATATATATATATATATATATATATATATATATATATATATATATATATATATATATATATATATATATGATGGATAGGTTACATCCTTCCCATTTATACATATTGGTTTAATACTCAGAGTCATGAGGTTGACATATCCTTCATGCTGGATGCATAACTTTAAAAGAATGCAATATCTCATACCTTATTTAAATACATATAAGTAAAAAGGTTGAGAGTATAAATAGAGAGTGAATACTATAGGGTGTCATATCCCTAAAATTTGGGTTATACATCTTATTCGGTTTCAGTGTGTAAAACACGTTACATTGATTGAAGAAATGTCTATCTACCTCAAACTTTTAAAACAACCCATTAAAAACAAAAGTAATTTATGTTTGGATAGCTGAAGGTCTAACCAAGATTGACCGATAGTGATAATAGAAATATTACTTCTTTACATTTCATCTCCACCGATTGGTTACAGTTGTGGAATGAGAGTTAAATAACCAATGGTTCAACATCAAATCATGCATTGAGTTAAAGTTTAAAATATTTAAATACGTAGAAGTCAAGAGACGTATGGTGTCATACTTTGAGTTTATTAAGTAGTTTCAAACTGATGATCATGTTGATGGGATGCACTAAATATGTGCAATGAGTTCGAGTATTCGAAATATATATATATATATATATATATATATATATATATATATATATATATATATAGCATATATATATATATATATATATATATATATATATATATATATATATATATATTACATATATATATATATATATATATATATATATATATATATATATATATATATATATATATATATATATATATATATATTTATTTATATATATATATATTATATTTATAGATATTTATATATATATATATATATATATATATATATATATATATATATATATATATATATATATATATATATATATATATATATATATATATATATATATATATATAAAACCAGGTGGTTGTAGCGTTGAGGCAGTGGTGACGTATGGAAATGTGGACAGAAGACGGGGGCTTGAGCTCTCAAAATTCGACCACACTTTTGCAAGCGTTTTACAACACTTTTCCAAGCTCTAATCGACATTTTTTTTCTAAGTTCATCACTTCAGTTTCTGACTAATACCTTTCAAAGTTTGACCACATCTTTCCAAATTCACACTTCTCAAAGTTCGACCACACTTTTCCAAGTTCGACCACACTTTTCAAAGTCCGACCACACTTTTCCGAGTTTGACCATTAATTTTCCAAGTTTACCACATTTTTCCAAAATTCAACACACTTCACTGTTCACCTAATACTTTTCCAGCACCGCACTTTTCCGAAGTTTCATAACTGACACTTTTCTGTGTCTGACCAACTTCAGCAAAGTTCGACCAATCTTTTCCAAGTTTAAACACTTTCAAAACGACCATGATTTCACAAGTTTGAACTACACTTTCCAAGTTCGACCACACATCTCTCAAAGTTAGACCACACTTTTCCAAGTTTAATCACACTTTTCCAAGTTTGACTACACTTTTCCACTTTCTGACCACTTCCTAAAGTTCGACCGTACTTGGGTAAGTTTGACAACACTTTTTCAAGTTTGGATCACACTTTTCCAAGTTCGACTACACTTTTCCAAATTTGATCAATTTTCCGTTTGACCTCACTTTTCCAAGTTCGACCACACTTCAGTTCGACCACACTTTCCAAGTTTGACCACCCTTTATCAAGTTTGACCACACTTTTCCAAGTTCGACCACACTTTTCCAAGATTGACCACACTTTTCCAGATTTGACATCACATTTCCAAGTTCGACAACACTTCTCAAAGTTCGACCACACTTTTCTCGAGTTTGACCACACTTTTCCAAGTTTGATCACACTTTTCCTAAGTTCGACTATACTTCTCAAAGTTCACCACACTCTTCCGAGTTTCCACCACATTCTTCCTGTTTGCCCACACTTTTCCAAGTCGACCACACTTCTCAAAGTTCGACCACACTTTTCCAAGGTTTGACCACAGTTTTCCAAGTTTGACCACACTTTTCCAAGTTTGACCACACTTTTTCATGTTCGACCACTTGGCAAGTTCGAATAAACTTCTTCCAAGTTAATCACACTTTCCAAGCGAACACTTTCCAAAGTCGACCACTTCTGCTTAACGCACTTTAAAGTTTGAAAACACTTTTCCAAGTTTGACCACTTTCCAAGTTCGATTACAAACTTCTCAAAGTTCGCTGACCACACTTCTTTCCAAGCTTTAATCCATACTTTCCATGCCATCACTTTTCCGCAAGGTTCGACCACACTCTCTAAGTTTGACCACACTTTTCCAAGTTCGACCACACTTCTCAGTTCGACCACACTTTTCCAAGTTTGACCACACTTTTTCAAGTTTGATTACACTTTTCCAAGTTCGACCGCACTTTTCCAAGTTTGACCACACTTTTCCAAGTTTGACATCACTTTTCCAAGTTCGACCTCACTTCTCAAAGTTCGACCACACTTTTCCAAGTTTGACTACACTTTTCCAAGTTTGACCACACTTTTCCAAGTTTGACTACACTTTCTGGTGTTCGACACCAAACTTCAAAAGTTCGACCACAATTCTTCAAGTTTGGCGCTTTTCAAAGTTTAATTATTACTTCTTTTCCATAGTTCCACCAAACCTTCCAAGCTTGACCACACTTTTCCAAGTTTGACACACTTCTCAAAGTTCGACCATACTTCTCAAAGTTCGACCACACTTTTCCAAGTTTGACAACACTTTTCATAGTTTGACCACACTTCTCAAAGTTCGACCACACTTTTCCAAGTTTGACCACACTTTTCCAAATTCGACCACACTTCAGTTCGACCACTTTTCCAAGCTCCACCATTCTTCTAAGTTTAATCACATTTTTCCAGATTTGGATATCACATTTCAAGTCTGACAACACTTCTCAAAGTTCAACCACATCTTCTCGAGTTTGACCACACTTTTCCAAGTTTGACCACACTTTTCCAAGTTCTGACCACACTTCTCAAAGTTCGACCACACTTTCCAGTGCCTGTTCACTTTCCAAGCTTCAACACACTTCTGTCACACACTCTCTCAAAGCTCTGACCATACTTTTCAAGTTTACCAGTTTTTCCAAATTTCACCACACTTTTCCAAGTTTGATCACACTTTTCAAGTTCTGACTACACTTCTAAATTTCTGACACACTCTTCCAAAGGTTTGACCACATCTCCTTTTCCAGTTTGAACACACTTTCAAAGTTTCACCACACTTCTAAAGTTTGACCACACTTCTTTTGCAAAGTCAGCCCACTCTTTCAAGTTTGACCCACTTTCAAGTTTGATTACACTTTTCCAAGTTCGACCACACTTTTCCAAGTTTGACCATACTTTTCCAAGTTTGACGTCATTTCTAAGTTCGACCACCTTCTCAAAGTTCGACCACTCCTTTCCAAGTTTGACCACACTTTCCAAGTTTGACCACACTTTTCCAAGTGTTCGACCACGCCTCTCTCGGTGTCTGACCAAACTTTCCAAGTTTGACCACTTTTTCAAGTTTAATTACACTCTTCCCAAGTTCACCACTCTTTCCAGTTTGACATCACTTTTCCAAGTCTGACCACACTTTTCCACACTCTTCCAAGTTTGACCACACTTTCAAAGTTTGACCACACACTTTCCAGTTTGACGACACTCTTTCCAAGTTTGACCAAACTTCTCAAAGTTCGACCACACTTTTCCAAGTTTGACCACACTTTTCAAAGTTTAACCACACTTTTCCAAGTTCGACCAAACTTTTCCAAGCTTGACCACACTTTTCCAAGTTTGACCACACTTTTCAAAGTTCGACCACACTTTTCCAAGTTTGACCACACTTTTCCAAGTTTGACCACACTTTTCCAAGTTCGACCACACTTTTCAAAGTTTCACCACACTTTTCCAAGTTTGACCAAACTTTTCCAAGTTTGACCACACTTCTCAATGTTCGGCAACACTTTTCCAAGTTTGACCAGATTTTTATAAGTTTAATGTCCACACTTTCCAAGTTCGACACTACACTTCTGTAACTATACTCTTTTCTAAAGTTTGATCCACACTCTTTCCAGTTTGATATCGTTTTTCCAAGTTCTGATCACACACACCTCTCTTCAAAGTCATTCACACTCTTCCAAGTTTGACCACACTTTTCCAAGCTTGACCACACTTTTCTATGTCCACTTTTCCAAGTTCGACCACACTTATCAAAGTTCGACCACACTTCCAAGTTTGATCACACCTTTCCAAGTTTGCCCACACTTTACAAGTTTACCACACTTTACAAGTTCGACAACATTTTCCAAGTTCGACCACACTTTTCAAAGTTCGACCACACTTCTCAAAGTTCGACCACAATTTTCCAAGTTTGACAACACTTTTCAAAGTTTGACCACACTTTTCCGAGTTCGACCACACTTCTCAAAGTTCGACCACACTTTTAAAAGTTCGGCCACACTTCTCAATGTTCGACCACACTTTTACAAGTTTGACCACACTTTTCCAAGTTTGACCACACTTTTCCAAGTTCGACCACACTTCTCAAAGTTTGACCACACTTTTCCAAGTTTCACCACACTTTTCCAAGTTTGACCACACTTTTCGAAGTTCGATCAAACTTCTATAAGTTCAACCACCTTTTTCCAAGTTTGACCACACTTTTTCAAGTTTGACCACACTTTTCCAAGATCAACCACACTTCTCAAAGTTCGACCACACTTTTCCAAGGTTTGACCACACTCTTCCAAGTTTGACCACTTTTCCAAGTTCAACCACACTTCAAAGTTCGACCACACTTTCCGAGTTTGACCACACTTTTCTAAATTTGACCACACTTTTCAAAATTCGACCACACTTTTCCAAGTTTGACCACACTTTTCCAAGTTTGACCACACTTTTCCAAGTTTGACCACACTTTTCCAAGTTTGAACCTCACTTTTTTAAGTTCGACAACACTTCTCAAAGTTCAACCACACTTTTCCAAGTTTGACTACACTTTTCCAAGTTTGAACACACTTTTCGACCACACTTCTCAAAATTCGAAAACACTTTTCCAAGTTTGAACACACTTTTTCAAGTTTAACCACACTTTTATGTTCGACCACACTTCTCAAAGTTTGACCACTTTTCTAAGTTTCACAACACTTTTCCAAGTTTGACCACATTTTTCCAAGTTTGACTACATTTTTCCAAGTTTGACCACAATTTTCCAAGTTTGACCACACTTTTCCAGGTTTGACCACACTTCTTCAAGTTTGACCACACTTCTGTGCCTGACCACACTTCAAAGTCTGACTACACTTTCCAAGTTTAACCAAACCCTTAAGTTCGACCAAACTTTTTCCAAGTTCGACCACACTTCTCAAAGTTCAACAACACTTTTCCAGGTTTGACCACACTTTCCCAAGTTTGACCACACTTTTCAAAGTTCGACCACACTTCTCAAAGTTCGACCACTTTTACAAAGCCAAGACTACACTGAGTTCGAACACACTTCAAAGCCTGACCATTTGCAGCTTGATTCACACTTTCAAAGTTTGACCACTTTTCCAAGTTCGACCACACTTCTCAAAGTTCGACCACACTTTTCCAAGTTTGACCACACTTTTCCAAGTTCGACCACACTTCTCAAAGTTCGACCACACTTTTCCGAGTTTAACCACACTTTTCCAAGTTTGACCACACTTCTCAAAGTTCGACCACACTTCTCAAAATTCGACCACACTTTTCCAAGTTTAACCACACTTTTCCAAGTTTAACCACATTTTTCCAAGTTTGACCACACTTTTCCAAGTTCGACAACACTTCTCGTTCGTCCACACTTTTCCAAGTTTGACTACAACACTTTTTCAAGTTTTACCAAACTTTTCCAAGTTCGACCACACTTCTAAACCACACCTTTCCAAGTTTGACCACACTTTTCCTAGTTTGACCACCTCCAAGTTTGACCACACTTTCCAAGTTTGACCACTTTTCCAAGTTTCACCACACTTTTCCAAGTTCGGCCACACTTCTCAATTTTTGACCACACTTTTACAAGTTTGACGACACTTCTCAAAGTTCGACCACACTTCTCAAAGTTCGACCACACTTTTCCAAGTTTGACCACACTTTTCCAAGTTTGACCACACTTCTCAAAGTTCAGGCACATTTTTCCAAGTTTGACCACACTTCTTAAAGTTCGACCACACTTTTCTTCTCAAAGTTCGACCACACCTTTCCAAGTTTGACCACATTTTTCCAAGTTTGACCACTCAATTTTCCAAGTTTGACCACACTTCTCAAAGCTCGACCACACTTTTAAAGTTTGACCACACTTTTCAAAGTTTAACCCACACTCTTCCAAGTTTGACCACTTTTCCAAGTTTGACCACACTTCTCAAAGCTCGACCACACTTTTCCAGTTTGACCACACTTTTCAAAGTTTAACCACACTTTTCCAAGTTTGACCACACATTGTTTGACCACACTTCTTCAAGTTTGACCACACTCTCCAAGTTTGACCACACTTCTCAAGTTCGACCACACTTCTCAAAGTTCGACCACACTTTCCAAGTTTGACCACAAACTTTTCAAAGTTCGACCCAAATTTTCCAGTCTGACCACACTTCTCAAAGTCTGACAACACTTTTCCAGGGTTTGACCACACTTTCCTAAGCTTGACCCAAGAATACTTTGCAAGTCTGACCACACTCTCAAAGTTCAACCACTTTTTCAAGTTTGACCATACTTTTCCAAGTTTGACTACACTTCAAGTGAGTTCGACCACACTTTCTAAAGTTCCCACCACATTAATTCTTCCAAGTCGACCAACCTTTTCCAAGTTTGGCCACTTTTCCAAGTTCACACACTTCTCAATGTTCGACCACACTTTTCCAAGCACACTTTTCTAAGTTTGACCACACTTTTCCAAGTTCGACCACACTTCAAAGTTTGACCACATTTTCCAAGTTTCACCACACTTTCCCAAGTTTGACCACTTTGAGTTCGATCAACCAAGTTTGACCACATTTTTCCAAGTTTGACCACACTTTTCAAGTTTGACCACACTTTTTCCAAGTTGAACCACACTTCTTAAAGTTCGACCACACTTTTCCAAGTTTGACACACTTTCCAAGTTTGACCACACTTTTCCAAGTTCAACCACACTTCTCAAAGTTCGAACTTCTTCCGAGTTTGACCACTTTTCTAAATTTGACTACACCTTTCCAAATTCGAACACACTTTTCCAAGTTCAACCACACTTCAAAGTTAGAACCACACTTTTCCAAGTTTGACCACACTTTCCAAGTTTGACCACACTTTTCCACTTCGAACACACTTCTCAAAGTTCGACCACAATTTCCAAGTTTGTCCACACTTTTCCATGTTCGACCACACTTTTCCAAGTTCGACCATACTTCCAAGTTTGAAAACACTTTTCCAAGTTTGAACACACTTTTTCAAGTTTAACCACACTTTTCCAAGTTTGACCAAACTTCTCAAAGTTTGAAAACACTTTCTAAGTTTCACAACACTTTTCCAAGTTTGACCACACTTTTCCAAGTTCGACCACACTTTTCTAAGTTTGACCACACTTTTCCAAGTTTGACCACACTTTTCTAAGTTTGACCACACTTTTCCAAGTTTGACCACACTTCTCAAAGTTCGACCACACTTCTCTTCTACACTTTTCCAAGTTTGACTAAACTTTTCCAAGTTCGGACCAAACCTTTCCAAGTTCGACCACACTTCAAAGTTCAACAACACTTTTTCCAGGTTTGACCACTTTCCCCAAGTTTGACCTAAACTTTTCAAAGTCTGACCACTTCAAAGTTCGACTCACACTTTTTAAGTTTCACCACACTTTCCCGAGTTCGACCACACTTCTCAAAGTTCGACCACACATTTCCAAGTTTGACCACACTTTTCAAAGTTTGACCACTTTTCCAAGTTCGGCCACACTTCTCAATGTTCGACCACACTTTTCCAAGTTTGACCACACTTTCCCAAGTTCGACCACACTTCTCAAAGTTCGACCACACTTTTCCGAGTTTATCCACACTTTTCCAAATTTGACCACACTTTCAAAGTTCACCACACTTCAAATTGACCTCACACTTTTCCAAGTTTAACCACACTTTTCCAAGTTTAACTACATTTTTCCAAGTTTGACCATCTTTTCAAGTCGACCACCTCTCAAAGTTCGACCACACTTCTTCAAGTTTGACCACACTTTTCCAAGTTTGACAACACACTTTTCCAAGTTCTACCACACTTCTCAAAGTTCAACCACACTTTCCAAGTTTGACCACTTTTCCAAGTAAGTCTGACCACACTTCAAAGTCTGACCACACTTCCAAGTTTGGACTATTACTTTTCTCCAAGTCGTCACACTTTTGCTCAGAGCACTTCTTCCACTTTGACCACACTTTTACAAGTTTGACGACACTTCTTAAAGTTCGACCACACTTTTCCCGCACACTTTCCAAGCTTCTGAAAATCCTTCCAAGTTTGACCACACTTCTCAAAGTTGATCACACTTTTCCAAGTTTGACCACACTCTTCCAAGTTTGACCACACTTTTCAAAGTTCGAACACATTTTTCCAAGTTTGACCACACTTTTCCAAGTTTGACCACACTTTTCCAAGTTTGACCACACTTCTTAAAGTTCGACCACACTTTTCCAAGTTTGACCACACTTTTCTAAGTTTGACCACACTTTTCCAAGTTTGACCACACTTTTCCAAGTTTGACCACACTTTTCAAAGTTCGACCACACTTTTCAAAGTTTGACCACTTTGACCACACTTTTCAAAGTTCGACCACACTTCTCAAAGTTCGACCACACTTTTCCAAGTTTGACCAAACTTTTCCAAGTTCGACCAAATTTTTCCAAGTTCGACCACACTTCTCAAAGTTCGACAACACTTTTCCATGTTTGACCACACTTTCCCAAGTTTGACCACACTTTTCCAAGTTCGACCACACTTCTCAAAGTTCAACCACACTTTTACAAGTTTGACCACACTTTTCCAAGTTTGACCACACTTTTCCGAGTTCGACCACACTTCTCAAAGTTCGACCACACTTTTCCAAGTTTGACCAACCTTTTCCAAGTTTGGCCACTTTTCCAAGTTCGGCCACACTTCTCAACGAATCACACTTTTCCAAGTTTGACTAAAACTTTTCCAAGTCTGACCACACTTTCCAAGTTCGACCACACTTCTCAAAGTTTGACCACACTTTTCCAAGTTTCACCACACTTTCCCAAGTTTGACCACACTTTTTGAAGTTCGATCAAACTTCTCTAAGTTCGACCACCTTTTTCCAAGTTTGACCACACTTTTTCAAGTTTGACCACACTTTTCCAAGTTGAACCACACTTCTTAAAGTTCGACCACACTTTTCCAAGTTTGAGCACACTTTTCCAAGTTTGACCACACTTTTCCAAGTTCAACCACACTTCTCAAAGTTCGACCACACTTTTCCGAGTTTGACCACACTTTTCTTTGACCACACTTTTCCAAATTCGACCACACTTTTCCAAGTTCGACCACAATTCTCAAAGTTGGAACCACACTTTCCAAGTTTGACCACACTTTTCCAAGTTTAAACACACTTTTCCAATTTTGACACATCTCAAAGTTCGACCACAATTTTCCAAGTTTGACCACACACTTTTCCATGTTCGACCACACTTTTCCAAGGTTCGACCACACTTCAAATTGAAAACACTTTTCCAGCATTCACACTTTTTCAAGTTTAACCACACTTTTCCAAGTTTGCCAAACTTCTCAAAGTTTGACCACACTTTTCTTAGTTTCACAACACTCCTTCCAAGTTTGAGCCCATTACTCTTTCCAAGTTCAATTGCACACTTTGAAGTTTAATTCACACTCCTTTTCCAAGTTTGACCACACTTTTCTAAGTTGACCACACTTTTCCAAGTTTGACCACACTTCAAAGTTCACCACATTTTAAAGTGAGTAGACGTCCCAAGCTTTGATCAAACTTTCCAAGTGTACAGCGACGGCCTTCAATTCACACAAATCTCGGGCGAAAGCTCAACAACACTCTTCCAAGCCTGATTCATTTTCCCAAGCTGAATTAAACTTTCTGTGTTTGACTATTACTTCAAAGTTCTTACTACACTTTTACAAGTTTGACCACATCTTCTGATGTCAACACTTCTGGGGACGACCACACTTCTCAAAGTTCGACCCCACTTTTCAAAGTTTGACCACTTTTCCAAGTTCGGCCACACTTCTCAAAGTTCGACCACACTTGACATCTTTGACCACACTTTCCTAAGTTCGACCAGCCACTTCAAAGTCTGACCAATACTTTCCGAGTTTATCCACACACTTTCCAATTTGATCATACTGAAGTTCGACCACACTTCTCAAAATTCGACCATACTTTTCCAAGTTTGTCCACACTTTTCCAAGTTTAACCACATTTTTCCAAGTTTGACCACACTCTCAAAGTTCGACCACACTTTTCAAAGTTCGACCACACTTCTCAAGGTTGACCACACTTTTTCAAGTTTTACCAAACTTTTCCAAGTTCGACCACACTTCTCAAAGTTCAACCACACTTGACCACACTTTTGCACGCTCGACCACACTTCGACCACACTCTTCCTAGTATGAAAACACGGTAAAACCTATCCACCACACTTTTCCAAGTTCGAGCACACTTTTCCACTTGACCACACCCTTACAAGTTTGACGACACTTTTAAAAATGGACCACTGCAAGTTCACCACACTTTTCCGTTTGACCACACTTTTCCAAGTTTGACCACACTTCAAAGTTCACGCGATCGTTTCACCATTTTCAAGTTTGACCACTTTCAAAGTTCGAACACAATTTTCCAAGTTTGACCACACTTTTCCAAGTTTGACCACACTTTCCAAGTTTGACCACACTTTCCAAGTTTGACCACACAAAGCTTCTTTTCGCCACACTCTTCTGAGTTTGACCACACTTTCAAAGTTAACTAATTTTCCAAGTTTGACCACAATTTTTCAAGTCTACTACACTTTTCCAAGTTTGACCACACACTTCCAAGTTTGACCACACTTCTCAAAGTTGACCACACCTCTCAAAGTTCGACCACACTTCCAAGTTTGACTGAATCTTTCCAAGTCTGACCACTCTTCCTTCAAGTTCGATCACACTTCAAAGTCTGACAACACTTTTCCATGTTTGACCACACTTTCCCAAGTTTGACCACACATCTTTCCAAGTCTGACCACACTTCAAAGTTCAACCACACTTTACAAAGTTTGACCACACTTTTCCAAGTTTGACCACACTTTTCCGAGTTTGACCACATCTCAAAGTTCGACCACACTCTTCCAAGGTTTGACCAACCTTTTCCAAGTTTGGCCACTTTTCCAAGTTCGGCCACACTTCAATATTGTTCATCACATTCTTTCCAGTTTGACCACTCTTTCCAAGTTCAGACCACACTTTTTCCAAGTTCGACCACACTTCAAAGTTTCACCACACTTTTCCAAGTTTCACCACATCTTCCTAAGTTTTAATCTGCCACTTTGAAACGATCAACTTCTAAGTCTGACCACCTTTTCCAAGTTTGAACACACTTTTCCGTATGACCACACTTTTCCAAGTTGAACCACTTTTTAAAGTTCGACCACACTTTCCAAGTTTGACACACTTTCCAAGTTTGACCACACTCTTTTCCAAGTTCAACCACACTTCTCAAAGTTCGACCACACTTTTCCGAGTTTGACCACACTTTTCTAAATTTGACTACACCTTTCCAAATTCGACCACACTTTTCCAAGTTCGACCACACTTCTCAAAGTTAGAACCACACTTTTCCAAGTTTGACCACACTTTTCCAAGTTTGACCACACTTTTCCAATTTCGACCACACTTCTCAAAGTTTGACCACACTTTTCCAAGTTTGACCACACTTTTCCAAGTCCCACTACACCTCTTCCAAGTTCACCACACTTCAAAATCTGAAAACACTTTTCCAAGCTTGAACACACTTCTTCAAGTTTAACCACACTTTTCCAAGTTTGACAAACTTTTGCAAGTTTGACCACACTTTCTTAGTTTCACAACACTTTTCCAAGTTTGACCACACTTTTCCAAGTTCGACCACACTTTTCTAAGTTTGACCACACTTTTCCAAGTTTGACCACACTTTTCTAAGTTTGACCACACTTTTCCAAGTTTGACCACACTTCTCAAAGTTCGACCACACTTCTCAAAGTTCGACCACACTTTTCCAAGTTTGACCAAACTTTTCCAAGTTCGACCAAACCTTTCCAAGTTCGACCACACTCTCAGTTCAATACACTTTCTTCCAGGTTTAATTACCCTCCTGTTTGACTAAACTTTTCAAAGTCGACTACACTTTCTCAAAGTTCGACCACACTTTTACAAGTTTGACCACACTTTCCGAGTTCGACCACACTTCAAAGTTCATCTACACATTTCAAAAGTTTATCATTACTCTTTCAAAAAGTTTGACCATTTTCCAAGTTCGGCCACACTTCTCAATGTTCGACCACTCTTTCCAAGTTTGAATTCACACCTTCCCCAAGTTCCAGACTGAGACACTTCAAAGTTCGACCACACTTCTTCCGAGTTTATCCACACTTTTCCAAATTTGACCACACTTCTCAAAGTCGACCACTTCTTAAAATTCGACCACACTTTTCCAAGTTGACCACACTTTTCCAAGTTTAACCATTTTCCAAGTTTGACCACACTCTTCCAAGTTTGACCACACAGTTTGACCACACTTTTCAAGTTTGACCACACTTTTCAAGTTTACTAAATCTTTCCAAGTTCGACCACTTCTCAAAGTTCGACCACTCTTTTCCAAGTTTGACCACACTTTCCAAGTTCGACCACTAATTCTCAAAGTTCGACCACACTTTCCAAGTTTGACCACACTTTTTCCAAGTTTCACCACACTTTTCCAAGTTTGAAACACACTTTTCCAATTTTGACCACTTTTATAAGATTGACGACACTTTTAGCTATGTTTTAATG
>JABUQX010142547.1:0-2500 GCA_015478945.1 Trachelipus rathkii
TATATATATATATATATATATATATATATATATATATATTTTTTTTTTTTTTTTTTTTTTTTTACAGATCACCACCACTCACGGGCTGGGCCCTTCTCAAGGAGGGGGCGGAAAATAAAACATTAAAAAAACCCACCCAATCCCCAGTCTAACGCAAAGTTCTCAGGTGAGCGCAGACGTGGGTTTTAAAGAGAGGAAGATTAAATATAGTTGGAAAACAGAAGAAGGCAAGAGTTCCACAGAACAGAAGTAGCTGGCAAAGAAAGAGGCACCACAACGAACAAGTCTGGGTCGCAAATACTCATGCAGAATTCCGTGCGAGAGTGGGCGCACCCTCAGCAAACGAGTGGGCGGGTGCAAGGTGGGAGGAATGCGAGGTCAACTCCCGAGCATCTGCCGCCGTAGTACCTATAGAAAAGGGATAGAGCGCCAACGTTACGTCGCAGAGATAGAGGGTCAAGAGAGTTTGAAAGTAGGGGACAGTTTATTAGTCTCTTAGCTTTAGACTCAACCCTATCCAATAGAAGGGTGGAGCCGGAGCCCCCCCAATGTGGCGAACAAAGTGGCCCATACAAGGGCGAATAAGGCTCTTATATAACTGGAGTAGCTGTGCAGAGGAAAAAAAATTCCCCAACCTGAACAGAACTCCCAGCTTCTTTGAGGCCACCTTAGCAACTATAGAAATATGGGTTTCCAAGATAATTTGCTGTTTATGTTAAACCAAGAATGTTTATGTCGGCCACAGTATATATAGATGTTAGAACCGTCGAAGGATATAAGAAAGTTGGGAGGTGTTTTTGAGAGGGAGATGGAGAAGTTGAGTTTTTAAAGAGTTGAATTTTACAAGGTTGCGGTGACCCCACCGGGAAATCCTATCCAGATCGGCAAGAATAGAATCGGAAAGCTGAAGACGAGAGGCAACTCTAGAAGAAAAAGAGGGAGCAGATTTGAAATGAGTTGAAGAATGGAGAGTTGAGTCATCGGCATAAGAGTGAACAGAGTTGAAAGTACAGCTGAGGAGATCGTTGATGAAAAGTAGGAATAAAGTTGGAGATAGAACAGAACCTTGCGAAACACCCAGCCACAGTTAACAGGAAAGGAGGAAGAGGACGCCCATCAACAAGAGCTGATATGGAGCGATCAGAGAGAAACTTGACAAGAGTAAGCAAAGAGAAGGAGGAAACCCAAAGGAAGGGAGATTAGAGAGCAGTGACGCGTGCCAAACCCGGTCAAAAGCCTTGGATATGTCAAGCGCCACCACGCAAGACTCCCCATGACCCTAAGGGCAGAAGACCATAAATCAGTTAGATAGGATAGCATGTCACCAGTTGACCTCGAGCGTCGAAAGCCATACTGATGATCTGAAAGAAGGGAATGAGACTCCAGATGATCCAGGAAATGAGAGTTAAGAAGAGTTTCAAAGATTTTAGATAGAATACAAGTGAGAGCTATAGGGCGATAGTTGGAAGGATCAGAGCGGCTACCTCTTCGGGATCGGTTGGACATATGCGCGCTTCCAGCATTGAGGAAAAGTATTAGTATTAAGACATAGAGAGTAGAGTTGAACGAGGACAGGCGTCAGCTCAGAAGCACACTCCCTCAAAACACGGGGAGGAATGCCATCCGGGCCACTAGCCTTCCTGACGTTCATAGATTTCAGGATCCCATGCACACGATCATGTAATCACAGGTAAAGACATGGGAAACCTGAGAGGAGAAGGAGTAGGAGGAGGGATGCCAGAATCGTCCAGGGTAGAATTAGATGAAAAAAGGAGGCCGAAGAGATTGGCCTTATCAGAAGGAGAGTTAGCAACAGAACCATCAGAGCGAATAAGGGGAGGAAAGGCAGATTTACAAAAGTTGTTAGGAGATGTTTTTTGGCCAAAGGGGCCGCAAATTTATCAGTAGAAGGAACTGGGGCAGGTTGTCGCTCTTTATAGTGAAAGTGCGCTTAGCCTGACGAATAATATCCCTGCAACGATTCCGAGCAGAATAAAAATTAGTAAGAGTGATAGGAGAACGAGAGTTTTTCCATGCCCGATACGCAATGTCTCTTTCCTGAATGGCGCGAGAACAAGCTCCATCGAACCATGGATTTTGGGGAGAGAAAGATTTAGTTGAAGATGGAATGAACCTGCTCATCCCATCAGTGATTACGCCCCCACCTTATCAGCGGCGACCGAAGCATCCCCAGAGTCAAAACAGGATTCATTCCAAGAGTAGTTTGCCAAAAAACGACGCAATGCCCCAATTAGCCCGATTAAAGTTCCAGAAATTACGTTTAGGGCATGTGGAGCTGCTGGAGAAAAAGTATTATAGTTAAGAGCTATAAGATTGTGGTCAGAGTTACCAATAGAAGGAGAAATGGTGTATTTATAACGAGAAGGAGTAGTGGTGAAACATAAGTCAAATGTGTTCAAGAATTGGTTAGACGATCTGGAATATGTGTAGGTTCCTTAATTAACTGTTCCAGATCGTTGAGAATGCTGAATGTTTGCCT
>JABUQX010142547.1:10000-12500 GCA_015478945.1 Trachelipus rathkii
TATATATATATATATATATATATATATATATATATATATATATATATATATATATATATATATATATATACAGACATATTTATATAGTGAGCCTTTTTATAAGTTCACCTTAAAATGTGACGTTTTCCTTAAAAATAAGCTCTAACGTAAAATGCTTTATGATATACTATAATCATATTTTAAATACGCAATAAGGCTATATTTTGATCACTTTTTAATTGTATAACGTGTTTTTTGTTAAAAATGTTGTTTTAAAACTTGTAATAAAATAGCATTTATAATAATGTCTGTTTCCATCATATATATATATATATATATATATATTATTTATACATATAGGAAGATGTTGTTGCTGTTGGTTACATATATATATATTATATTACATACATATTATTAAGTTGTTATATTATGTTATTATTGGTTATTATTATTATTACATACATAAGGTTATTGGTTATTATATAGATATTTATATTATTATTATTGTTAGTATTATTATTGTTTATATATATATATAATATTATTATTATTATATATACATCATATTAATGGCTGGCTCCATATATATATAGAGCAGTTATATATATATATATGCATACTATATATATATATATATATATATATATACAAAGCAAATAATGTGAGAAAAGAGTCTTTCTTGACTGCATTTCTTTAATTCACTTTTTCCCTCCAAAACGAACAAAGTTTGGCGGGTGATTGAAAAGTCATGCGAACGATATAACTAATACCTATTTTACAAATTGATATAATTTTAAAGATATAATGTTATATATACAATATCATAAATTAGTTTAATAAATGAAATATGTTTTTTTTTTATATATTTTCTATTTTAATATTTTTTATTAAAAAAAAGTATAAAAATATGTATAACAAAATTTTTAAATGTGTTAAATAAATTATGTAACAAAGTGCATTTACTTTTTAAATTTAATAATAATAGTGTTTCAAAGTGATTATATTTAAATAATATTTAGCTAATTTATTCAATGATTAACGAAATTATTTTAATTTAAATTAGTGATTAAAGTGCTCCGCTTTTAGAGCGCGAAGTGTATATAGGATCGGGATAATAATTCTCGTTTTAAAATACATTAGTTTACCTTAAAGAAAAGAAAAAAAGGGCAAGAGAAAATTGTTTTCTCAAGAACATTTTAGAACTCATGTCACAGCTTTTGAGACGCTAAGCACATTTCATATTTCGTATGACTTCAAAATTAAATTTGTACTTATTAATTGATGTCAATGTAACATTTATTTACAATATTTAGCTGTATAATATTTGTCATTATCTAATGTAACTTTTTGTATAAAAGTTATTTGTATTGTACTGTTTAACAGAGTTTTAGATATACTTACAAAATAAGTAAGCTAACCTTTTGCATTTAGAGAAAACGTTTCAAAGAAAAAGGTGTTGTAGGAGGAACACTTTTTGCAGAATTATTTTAGAATAAAAAGAGCATTTATTATATTTTGTGTTTAAGATATTTTTTTAAGGATATATGTTAATAAATTATGAAATTTATGTTGTAATATATGCTTTTACATCGTTTTGAATCATATTTTATAAAAATTATTGTATTTAACTTTAAGTCTAAGACCTAGGTTATAAAATGCATTTACGCGGAACTTTTGTTTTGAGCGAGTCTTTCAAATAGAAATTAATATTTCGAGTGTGAACTTAGCTGCATGTCATCCAGAGAGTTAAGCATAATAAAAATTTGGTATTTCGAGTATGCAAGAGATAGAATTTGGTTGCATTTCAGCGACTCTGATGTATATAATAAAGATGATTTCTTAATAAAAGAATAGAAATCAAGACCAAAACTGAATTTTATTTCCTACCTATAGAAATAAGTTTTAAAAAAGGGTTATAAATACTTGATTGTGGGTTCATTAGCCTCGAAGTACCAATCAAAGCGTCTCTTATTGCCTCTTGTTGTTGGTGACGAAGGCGGCTTCGACTGAGAAAGGTGTATACCTGATTGCCTGTAGATACTTACGTCCCTCAAGGTATAAACGAAGTTTAATACGAAGGGCTATCAAAAGAACACCATCAGTACTACCAATGCAGTGGAAGAATACGAAAAGAACTTCAACTACAACTTGTGAAGTGGATGAGAAAAGAAATAACTCCCAGTACTCTTGCCACTTCATATATATATATATATATATATATATATATATATATATATATATATATATATATATATATATATATATATATATATATATATATATATATATATATATATGATATATATATATTAAGAAGGAAAAGCAACACTAGAGCTCCACATAGTCATCTTTAATCAAAAACTACAACAACGTTTCGGAAAATTATACTGTTTCCATCTTCAGTTGGAAATCTAGTTTTGTAAATGGTACGATGTCTAGAGTTTTTATTATTTTTTAAGACTGTTATGCGGTAATTTTACAATTGGTTTGAACTTTGTAGATTGTACATTTCAGATTTTTA
>JABUQX010142548.1:0-12500 GCA_015478945.1 Trachelipus rathkii
GGCCCACTTCACGTTCCAGTTCAGGTTTGGGTGTTTAACGTTTCGCATTTATCGTGAAACGCTTCCCGCGCGTTTTTCGTGCGCCTTCGCAAGAGATATAGTGAGGGTCCCGTCGCGATGCTCCTGATGCTCCAGGGTGGATTTTCTGACTGTGACGAGTTCTCACTAAAAGGGTATAAAATGGCAATAAGGCTGTGTTTCTTGCACATTTGCGTCATATTCTTCTACTACTTTTCTGTTTCCGGTGCATGTTACACACCTTACCCTCTCTGAGAATGATGATGATGATGATGATGATGATGATGATGATGATGATGATGATGATGATGATGATGATGATGATGATTATATATATATATATATATATATATATATATATATATATATATATATATATATATATATATATATATATATATATATATATATATATATATTTTCTGTATATATATATATATATATATCTAGAAAAATGTTGTATAATTGGAGTAAATAAAGTGTTTTTGTGTGAGTCATAATTGTGGGCCTGTCCTAGGGGATGAACCTTGACGTCGACGAGATACCACAGTGAGGGTCTTTCACATTGTTATGAGGTTCTAGGGTGGATTTTTGACTGCGAAGGGTTCGCCTCGCACTTAAGGGTATGAAAAGGGGGGGGAAGGGCGAATGTTGCAGACTCCGCCCCCATTGTGTGAGGATCCATTGTGAGGATAAAGAAGTGAAAATCTAATAGCCTTTACCCTTTTGTTTTGGAAAATAGCCACTGGGGACAACGCAGTTGTTCCCAATTGTGCCAACCTTGTAATTCTGTGAAGCTGATCCTGCACCATCAAGGTAGATGTGAGTCTAGTAACTATAACTACCATAAATCACTTTGGAATACAATGAAATGAAATGGAAAATATTTATAAGGGCTAAAAATTGACTAAAAATTTAGAAATATTTACAAAATGGCACAATAACAGAAAACTGAACAGACATATTTCAAAGGAACACTTTAGCTGTCAGTCATCTTTGTCATTAATGAAGTTACACAAACATTCGGTGTTCGCTGAACAACGAACTTTATAAGACAAATCATCCTTTGATGAGTCATTTTACAGGCAAGTGATGGAAAACATTTTGTGCATAGCAAACCTAGCATGAATAATGAACATTCCCCACAAATGACTCATTCACACATGAAGTGTTTTACTATTCGTCATAAAAAGTCTGGCGATCATCAAAAGCAGCAAATGTGTAGCCACCTTTAACATCCAAATTTTTAATATAACCTGTTAAACCTAAATTCCATAAGAACAAACAAACAAACAAAAAATTAAACTTCATACTAAAAAAAAAAAAAGTTAATAAAGTATAAAATATACTTACATTTTTGGTGGGTTTCTTTTTTATATGTACATGTTTCTTGTTTACAGTCACATCAGAAATTTGTTTTTCTTTGTTTTCATTTTTCTTGCATGCCTTATTAGTCCTTTTTGATACTAACCGAAACTTGGATTGAGAATTTTCACCTATTGAATTCTCTTTTTGAGACTCCATTCTTTTCTTTCGCTTCCTAACATATGGTGGTTCAGGGTCCTACAGAACATTAATGTAATATTTAAACATTAGTATCATCATAGCTTAAGTCAGTTATAATTTACGATTCAAAATTTAAACAAATAATGAAATTTAAATATTGCAAGAAACGCTTAAAGAAATAAAAACAAAATTAAATACTAGTTAATGTTTCCATTAAACAACAGTGCTTGATGAGAATATGGAAAGAAATCTTTACCTCGTAATCAGAACCCGCATCAGTAGTGGGGTATCCACCAGCGAAATCTTCAATGAACTTCTTTCTAGCAGCTTCCAAACTCCTCCTATCATAAGACTTTCTTGGAGGCTGAAACATGTAAAATTAAAGATATCAAAAAGTCATGATTTTGTCTTTAATATATATATATATATATATATATATATATATATATATATATATATATATATATATATATATATATATATATATATATATATATATATATATATATATATATATATATATATATATATATATATTCCTTAACCTCCCTTTGATTACCATTAGATGTGGGGTAGAATGCGCAACATGTACGGAAATAGGATAGATAAGAAGACGAGCATTTACGCCTAGATCTATGCCTCTTATTCCATACCATAGTTTCACTGCTAAACATTAACACAGGTAACAACATACCCTCATGCAAAACCCTACAGCAATCAACTTAATCCCTTTGTATCCACCTAGGATTTAATTGCACCAGCCACCTACTTACTACAATCTGCATCATCCATTCACTTTTGGTCTTCCTTTTTTCTTCTTATATATTTTCATACACCTTTCTTTCGAGACATCATTGGCTTTAAGCACATTGAACCGCTTGCATCACCTCTTCATTCTACCACTCACTATTGGCATTTTACTTCCTACTTTAGCACATCCACATACTTCTCTTGCACAATATATATATATATATATATATATATATATATATATATATATATGTATATATATATATATATATATATATATATATATATATATATATATATATATATATATACATATATATATATATATATATATATATATATATATATATATATATATTTCTTTCTTTATTTCTTCACCTTCCTCTTTGCCCCAAGATTGGGGGTAAGGTGCTGTACAAGCATCGGAAAAGAAAAGCAGTAAGAGAACATGACAAACGTCGAAAAGAAAGCCCAGCCTTACCGCCCCCTCTGTACCATTAATTAGTGAGAGCTCGTCACAGACAGAAAATCCACCCTAGAGCATCATGGGACCGCGACGGACCCTCACTATGGTAAATCGTCAATGTAAGGGTTCATCCCCTGGCCCAGGTGGGCCACAACCATGCCCCCATACAAAACCCCGCCATTCTCTCCTATCATGCACCTTTATTCTCGCCTCTGCCAAACTCACATTTCTCTCCTTCAGACATTCGTTCACCGACTCAATCCACTTTCTCTTCGGTCTCCCAGCCGGTCGGTTCCCAACACTCTCCACTATACATCCGCTTAACCAGCCGACTTTCATTCATCCTTTCCACATGACCAAACCATCTCAACATACTTTCATTTATTCTCTCATTTACCCCTTTCTTCACACCACACAACTCTCTAATACGTTCATTCCTCACTTTATTAATTCTTTTCACACCTAGCATGCCCCTAAGATTGTCCATCTGAGCACATTGAACTTTAGATCTATACTTCTTATTCCAGACCATAGTCTCACTACCATACAATAACACAGGTACCAACATACCCTCATGTAAGACTCTAGCGCACTCAAGACTTAGTCCCTTTACATTCACCAACGATTTAATTGCACCAGCCACCTTCCTGCCATTCACAACTTTCTTACTACACTCTGCATCATCCGTTCCCTTCTCATCCAACACATACCCTAAATATTTAAACTCAGACACTTGCTCCAGCTGCTCATCATCTAACATAACTTCACACTGAGGACTGTCCTCACTCACAACCATAACCTTACTCTTATCTACGTTTACTTTCAGACCCCTCCTTTTACATACCCTGCCAAATCTCTCTACCAATCCTCTCAAACTCTCTTCAGATTCACGCCACACAGACACCAATCATCCGCATAAAATAGGTAGGGCACCCTCCACTCCTCTCCATTCTCCATCATTCTAACACCATTTCCTGCCATCCCCACCTCGAATTCTTTCATAACCCCATCCATATACAAATTGAATAACCAAGGAGACATAACACAACCCTGTCTCACTCCGCTATTAATCTTAAACCAATCACCATTGACACCATTTATTCTTACACACGCTTCACTATCGTCATACATACTTTTGATTCCATTCAGAAGCCTACCACCAACACCATATATCACTAATACCTGCCATAAAGCTTCCCTATTAACTCCATCATACGCCTGTTGTAAATCCATAAAACCTAAATATAATTTATTCTTCTTCTCCCTCATTTTCTCAATCATTTGTTTCAATGTAAAGATTTGATCCACACATCCTCTACCACTCCTAAACGCACCTTGTTCTTCACCAATCAGTCCCTCAGTCACTCGACGCACTCTTTCGACCAAAATACCAGCATCTACCTTCCCTACAACACTCAATAAACTTATTCCCCTATAATTTCTACAGTTCCCCTTTTCCCCCTTACCCTTATACAAGGGTACTATTACCGCTCTCCTCCAATCCCTTGGAACTATACCCTCCATAAACGCTTTATTACACAACTTCCAAATCCAATCAATCACCATCTCGCCTCCGCTCTTGATCATTTCACTAGTAATTTCATCAATACCTGCAGATTTACCATTCTTCAACTTTCTCACCCTACCCATTACCTCCTCCTTACTAATAACCTCATCCCCAATATACCTATTCCTTCTTGCACCATCAAAACCACACACATTCACTAACACCTCATCATTACTGTTAATATTGTGCAGATTTTCGAAGTGTTCTTTCCACACTCCCCTCACATCCATTTCATCAGTTACAAAAGCACCATCCCTATTCATTATTCTAAGCAGATTCACCTTATTCTCATTCTTAACCTTTCGCGCTTCCTTCCAGAAGAGCTTCCTATTTCCTTGTATGTCCTCATTCATCCTCCTTCCAAACTGTTCATTTACCTCTTGTTTTCTCCTACGTATGCACCTTTTAGTATTTCTTTTTTCCTCCTTATATAATTCCAAGCCTCTTTCTTTTGAAACTTCATCATTTGCTTTTAGTACATTCAACCACGCTTCTTTTTTACCTTTAACCGCTTTCATCACCTCTTCATTCCACCATTGGCTACTGTTAACATTCTTATTCCCTACTTTAGCACATCCACACACTACCTCTATTAACAATTACTTCCTTCATTTGCCCCAGGAATTTATTTCAGTATCAACGATTTCACATTCAACGATTTACTAACCGCGCTCTTACATACTATCCTTATTCTCTCTTGCTCTCACTTAACTTCTCACTCTTAATTTTACCTACTTCCTTTAGAGTATCACCTTCCTCTCCATCCAAACCCCACTAACTTAATTTTACATGAAAAATCAACATAATGATCCGATAATCCATTCCTAAACCCCTCACTGATTTAACATCCTTCAATTCCAACATCTCCTTCTTCACCAACACAAAATCAATCATACTTTTCATGATACCATCTCTACCTACATCAACTCTCTAGTATACTTATGGATACTCTTGTGTTTTAAAGAAAGTATTACTTACACACATACCTCTCTCTTCACAGAAATCAATCACCTACCTACCATTCTCATTTTCTCCCGCCACCCCAAAACCACCTGTTATACCATCCCTTTTTTGATCACCTATCCAACCATTCAGGTCCCCCAACACTATCAATCTGAAGCTCCTGCTCACCCCATCCAAAACATCATTCAAATTATCCCAAAAAATCGTACTCTCTTCAACGTTTCCCTCAGATGGACCATACGTCACAACCACACATACCTTGGCCTTTTCAAACTTAAATTTACCATTAGAATTCTAGGACTCACACACACAAAGTCTACCATAGCTTTGTACCACAGGTCACTCATCAAAATTGCAACTCCTTCTCTCCCTCTCTCATTCTCTTCCACACCAGCACACACACATTTCACATCACACCACTCAATTTCACCTTTTCCTTTCATCTTTGTTTCAGTCACAGCGAGCAAATCAAATTTGCCCTTTCTAAATACATCCATCACCTCTCTCCTCTTCTCCTCAACATTTATTCCTCTGACATTCCATGTACCCATACGATTCGTACAATTTCGCCGAAGATTAGAAGGTCGTTTACGGCGATCACGCCCATATATATATATATATATATATATATATATATATATATATATATATATATATATATATATATATATATATATATATATATATATATATATATATATATATATATATATATATATATATATATAACTATACTATTATTCTATTTCTGTATATATATATATTAATAAACATATATATATATATATATATATATATATATATATATATATATATATATATATATAATTTAAAAATATATATATATATATATATATATATATGTATATATATATATATATATATATATATATATATATATATATATATATATATATATATATATTTATATATATATACTATATATATATATATATATATATATATATAATATATATTATATATATATATATATATATATATATATATATATATATATATATATATATATAAAATAAAAATTTAGCAAAATTAAATACTACCACAATTTACATCTATCAAATAACAATTACTGGAATAAAACAGTTATTTAATAATGTAACATATCTTTATTCATTATTTTAATTTCCACTAAGAATTAAAATGTTAAAATTCCCTAAAAACATCAAAAACTTAAAATTATTACCTTTGAAAAACTTTCTGGCGATAAAATTTCTGGAGCAGAGTGCGTTTTAAATTCCCACTTTTATTCCGATTGCATCATTAGTAGGCCCTATTTGATTCCAAAGGTGCTTCATTTTCATATCAAATAAAAAATTAGACATTGCTTTCTTTGGACATTTAAAGGTAGCTGAAGTCTTTTTAAATCCCCCACTTTTTATTAAGTTTCTACATAAGTTGTGCATTTACAGTTCCACAGGAACTTCATTTTCCCCATCCAAATAAAACTGACACATTGTTATCTTGGGCCTGTAGGAGGAAGAGAATCTTTATCAGGTACAATTGAATTTTTATCTAAGTTTTCTTCGCTTTGCATGATTTATTTTAGTCGAAGTACAACGTTTTCAAGTTTTAGTTGTGTATTTTCTTTACCGTCTGCATCAAGAACTACAGAGAGTTTTTAAAAGTGGAAGGAAGTAAACCTTGTTGGGGCAGATTCATTTTCTTCAACATTATAAGAAGCGAGAGAGAACTATGTTGCAGGTATGAGAATTGATTGAGAAATTCTGAACAGGTGACAGTCCAATACTTGTATTCTCATCATTAAAGAGTCATCAAAACCAAAACAAGTTTAACTTGTTCTTGAGGGGGAATATTCTTGCTTTTCTGAATTGAATTATCCATATCTTTCATCATAATCTACTGGAGTAGATGCAGGTCCAACGAATCTTGAATAAATTTCGGGTGTTGCGGCAAAGCTGATATAATAAGGATTAATATGTGACATGCAAGAACTTTCTGCAACACTAATACTGGCTTCATACCCTGCATCATCAATAGTTACATCAACAAATTTCTGTCTTCTCCATCACCTTTATTGTTATTTTCATGATTCTCATCATATTGTTCATTACAAGGCTTTTGTGAACTACGACTTGGCAATTTTAGAGGAATAAAATGTTTTTGTGGTTATAGAGGGGGTATTGTTGGTTGAAATAATGGATCCGTAGTAAGCATACCTTTTCAAAGGTTTTATTTCTTCTTTCTAATTTGTTGCTACGTCTCTTTTTCTTAATGACATATTTTTCATTTCCTTCAAAAGAAAAATTCATACACATCTCTTTGCTCAATGAAACTCTATTAGATCTTCTCTTTGTTTAAAAGTCGAAAATGGGGGAGAATTTGATTCAGTATTTTTCTTTATCTCTTTGCATTTCCACACACAGGGACTTTTTCTTGTAGCTTATGATTTGGTTACTCAAGTTTTCGAAAACCTGGAGTTTTTCCCTTGTGTTAAACATTTCCTGTGAATTTGTTATTAGCAATTTTCCTGTGAATTTGCTTTATTAGAAACATTTTCCATTGAATTTGTTTTTTGGTTTCTTATTCTTTTTGACGGTAATCTGTTGGGTAAAATATTTATTTTCACAACAGGAATCTTTTCATTTAGAGTTTCACTTATATTAGTATTTTCGTTTGAAACTATGGCATTACCATTAAGATTAGCTTGCTGAGAACCACTCTCAGAATTAGATTTTTGTCTTCTTATTCTTGCTGAAGCTTTTTTTGGCAAAGTACCAATTTTGTTTACAACAGTCTTCCCATTACCTTTCAATTTTTTATTCTCTCTACTCGATTCTGAGTCTCGCTTTCTTTACTACCATTTTTGACTGAACCTATGGTACCCTCAGGATTACTTAGTTCAGTGCTGCCCTCTAAATTAGGCTTTTTACTTTTTATTCTTGCTGACAGAGTTCTTTTCGGTAAAATGTTACCTTTGCTCACACAGGAAGATTTTTCAACATGTTTTGAATCTGTATTTTCAATTCCTAAGTTCGGTTTCATTCATTTTACTTAAATTTTTGTCTGAAACTGTGGTATCAATATTACTTTCTTGAGTATTATTTTTTTTACTTCTTATTCTTGTTGATGGAGCTCTTATTGGCAAAGTGTCACCTTTATTTACACTGGAAGGTTTTTCAACATGTTTTGTTTCTGTACTTTCAATTCCAGAGTTTGGCGTCTCATTCATTTTACTTACATTTTTGTCTGAACCTGTGGTTTTATCAATATTACTTTCGTCAGTAGTACCCCCTGAAGTATTTTTTTTATTTTTTACTCTTGTTGATGGAGCTCTTATTGGCAAAGCGTCGTCTTCATTTGCAACAGGAGTCTTTTCATCAAGTGTTTTTTTGTTCTCTCTACATGATTCTAGAGTCTCATTCAACTTACTTACATCTTTGTTCAAAACCCTAGTCTGATCATCGTTACATTGAGCATCATCCGTTTTTCTTAAATCAGATATTTTACCTTCTTTAAATTTTAAGGGTGTTAATTTGATTGACAATTTCCTTTTTATAGGCAACAATGGATTATTTATCTTGGATGTGTCTCTAATCCTAAAGCCCTGGTCTTTGTTGTTTACTTCCCCTTCAGTATTCTCCCTTCTCAATGCTTTAGAATCCGAGACTCTTTCTTCATATTTTAATTCCTTAACATTTTCATTTTTATTTAAATTTATCATTACCTCTGGATCTATTTTTCCTCTCCTCCTTAAAGGCAGAGTTATCTTTTTAAACTCTACATTTTCTTTTCCTTTAGTTTTAGATGTTGAGTTATTAATAAAAAAGTTTTCCTTGTTTTCTTCATTTTTACCAGAGATTCCTCTACTCTGCAATTTAAAGTCATAATTATCAATCTTAGAAAAAGTTGGAGGCTTTTCCTTCAAATTATTTTCTTTACTCTTTAAAGCCCTTCTCTTTCCTAATTTATTTATTTCATTTCTTACTTTGCTTCTCATTGATGTGACCGCCCCTGGCAAATGATTTTCTTTACTTTGCAATACAGATCTAGTTTGCAAGTTTTCTTTGTTTTCTAAGTCTTTCAAAGCAATCATTTCTGATGATTCTGACGGCCTAAGACACTCATCTGAAAAAACATTTTAGTCAATAAAAATTCAGTTGCAAAATATACTAAAATAATAATGAGAAAGCTCACAATAACATTTGCTGAGAACACAAACAATGGAATATCATATATAATGCAAGGTGCATGATTACTATTGAAACAGTAAGAAACACATATGAACTTTATTAAAAATAATGAGTAACTTAGGTCCTGTAAAACCTGTAAACCAAGGGTGGTAAACTATTTTGAAATATATGAAACTTTATATATCATTTATAATTTATATATATATATATATATATATATATATATATATATATATATATATATATATATATATATATAATAAATATATATCTTCTTCTTCTTTCTCACTAACTATATATATATATATATATATATATATAACAAAAAAATAAATAAATAACAATTACATATAGTCACACGCGTGATCGCCAACAATAATATATTGCAAATCAAGCTAAACCATTTTTTAAAGAAATCAAACGTTCAAAATTTTTAAATAAGAATTTTAAAAATACAAAATTTTGTACTAGTACTAGAAGTTCAAACATTAGTATAACACATTAAACACAACTAACACATTTATAATATAATCAGTAGAATAAAGAGCTAATAATTGGGAAACAAGGAAAATGAATATGGCCAATACAATGTGATCATGAACAAGATATTACATACTAAAAGAACTTAGGCAATTTATATATATATATATATATATATATATATATATATATATATATATATATATATATATATATATATATATATATATATATATATATATATATACGATATATATATATATATATATATATATATATACTATGTATATATGTATATATATATAATATATATATATAATAATATAATATAACATATAATATATATATACCATTAATAATATATATAATATATATATATATATATATAATAATAACATAACTATATATATATATATATATATATATATATATATATATATATATACTATATATATATATATATATATATATATCTATATATATATATATATACACCGTAAAAATATACATAAATACGTACACACAAATTGACACGATATATATATATATATATATATCTTTATAATAATATATATATATATATATAATAATAATAATAATAATAATAATATATATATTTAATATACCCGGTTATATATATATATATATATATATATATAACCTTTAAAATCTTTGCTGCTATATATATATATATATATACACGATATATACAGAGTATATATATATATATATATATATATATATATATATATATATATATATAATATATATATATATATATATATATATATATATATAAAAAAACTAACTTCTTTCTTTAAATATATATATATATATATATATATATAAACTACCTTTTAACCATACCATTTAAGGTCTTAGAAAAAATTAGCAGTTTTGGACAAAAAGTTTACTTAAAAAAATGGCAAATATTTTTGAGTTATATCCTAGTTATTACTTATTAAATTTATTTTATAAAAAAAAACATTGAAATATAAAGACTATTGTACCAAAACTCTTCAAATCCAGAAAAATATTTAGTTTCATTATCAGAAAATTTTCAATTAAAATACACAAGTGAGGGTGATCATTTCCCCCCCCCCATGTTTTATGAAATAGCCTATATAGTATAGGTATTTACCTTTTTGGTTTTCCTTTGATTTCAGTATATTTGCATTCACACAATATTTCTTATTTCTAGTTTGCATTTTATGTTTTAATATGTGCTGAAAGTAAAATTAATATATATATATATATATATATATATATATATATATATATATATATATATATATATATATATATATATATATATATATATATATAAATATATATATATATATACTATTAAATATTAACGGGTGGGGAGGAATGAGATGGATATCATCTATGTCTTGTTTTCCCCATCCTACAGGTGTGTATTTTTGAATAAAATATAACAGAGAAAAAAACAAAAACAAAACCAAAACAAAAATCAGCACCTGAGGAAGAAAAGAAAAAAAAAAACAAAAAGAAATAAGAAAACAAGAAAATAAATCGGAAGCCAAGAAAAGACGACTGGAGAATAACTCTTTGCCTTATCAAAAGGGTAAATATTAAAGATTATTATGTTCTTATTTATATGTGTTTTACTTATAGTGAAGTAATAGAAGATGAATAAAGTAAATTTAGTAAAGCATGATTTGAATTTTGTTGACTTTTGAAAATTTATAAGCAAGGGTTGTACGGAGTGATGTATTGGAAGTGGTGGCTGGATTCCTGTTTCTTCAGCTCCGGTTTGTGATCCAGTAGCAGGATATAACAGCGTGGTGAAGTCCAACATCCCAGTTTTGGAACGTGTGTCAGCTCAAGGAAGTTTTGGAACTTCCATTATCCATAGTATTGTCGAGTTCATCTAAAAAAAAAAAAAGGAAACTACTTATATCTTCCCAAAAAGGGGAATCCTCAGCGAAACATTAATGCCACTGATTTTGACAGCCATTCTTCCAGAGAGATGTCATCACTTCCCAAGGTACTTAACCACAAATCATGGTATCTATTAATAACCTGTAAATTTAATTTAAGGGTTGTTGTCTCTAAGACTGGAAAATACTTTTCCAGGTGGACATCGATCTTCCTAAAATATTCCGTATAGGAAGAAGAGTCATTCCTAGTAACTCATAAAAGAAAAGATCGGCCTTTATGAGGGTAATATATTTGTTATATAGGGAAGATTAAAGATAGATCTATATTTTTAGCTAACAACAAAGATTCTGAATAATAAAAGGCTAAAGCTAGTTTTTATATAATTCTTGTTACCAACAACGACGGCGAAGATAAAGACTTCGAATAATTACAAATAAATAAAAATTGTTGTGTTCTCAAAGAAAGAAGAAACATTATCATTATCTATCAATACGTAGAAAAATACTTTGGTTGACATTATCTAAAGAATAAAAACATATTTAAAATTAAATATAAACCCTCTTGGTTTTAACAAGAAAGACTAGAAATTATTTAAAAAGAAATATAATCAGTTTGTCTTAACTAAAAAGAATAGTTTGTAACCCTAAACTATTCAATTTATTATTTGTTGTTA
>JABUQX010142548.1:17500-21757 GCA_015478945.1 Trachelipus rathkii
TGATTATAATTTTTTAAAAAATTACATGATTTACAATTTTCGTTACTTTCATGTTTGTGTAATGAACATACTATTTCCATATTTATTATAGAATTTTTTATTATAAATCAATTTTAAATTTCCTGCAAAATTTTAATAGCCTCATTATTTTTCAAGTTATTATTTTGCACTAGGTAGTGCAAAATTGCACTAGGTAGTGCAAAATTGCACTCGGTAGTGCAAAATTGCACTCGGTAGTGCAAACTACCGAGTGCAATTCTCTCTTACAAAACATTGATAGTATTATACCGTGATTGCCTTAGGATTCGATCTCGCTACCTCCGAAAGCGGAGTCGAGTGCTCAAACCACTCAGATACAGACCGCAACTCAAGATCAAAAATTTGGAACTCCTACAGTATTTAAAATGTTTCATATTTTATGTTTTTTTTAAAATAGCTCCTTTAATGTTCATTTTAGGAGTAAAACACATAGAAGCAAATGTACTTATTTTGCAATTTTCTATAAAATTGTTTCTATGACAATTTCTACAGGGTGGATATTTATTAATATATATCCTCATAACTTTTCAAATATTATTTTTAAGAAAAATTTATAAAAGAGTAAAATTGAAGATCCTTTGACTCTCTATAAAACTTTCCTTGTAAAATTTTGTGTAGCTAGTGGGGGAACTGTTCAGAGACCAAAGCGACGGAGCACCTGGTAGCAAAATTAAAAAAACATATATCACATCTTCATTGACTAAAATATCTTTCCAACTTCACTCCCGTAAACAAACCTTTACAAGTAGTATGTAAAACGGGGAGCGAAGCGTCTTCCGGGACATCTCCGAGTGAAACGAGGGGGTGGGCTGGTAGCCCCGTTTTACATACTACTATATATATATATATATATATATATATATATATATATATATATATATATATATATATATATATATATATATATATATATATATATCATATATATAGAAATATATATATATATATATATATATATATATATATATTATATATATATATATATAACTATTTATATAAATAATATATATATATATATGTAACAATATATTATTTATATATATATATATATTTTTATAATATATATATATATATATATATATATATATATATATATATATATATATATATATATATATATATATATATATATATATATATATGATATTTTATAAATATATAGGTATTATTATTATCATTATTATTATTATTATTATTATTATTATTATTATTATTATTATTATTATTATTATTATTATTATTATTATTATTATTATTATGCGTATGTATTATTATTATTCAAAAAGTGCCTTATTCAATATATCATAAAATAGTTTCATTATTTACGTTATTTTCGAATATAAAGTACTCTTTTTTGGTAGTTTAGAGACTCTAAAATAAAATTTACGAAAATAAATCCCTTCAATATTTGTTTTTAATTAAATTCGATCCTTGAATATTTTCCGCTTATTGTTTTTGTTGTTCACTGCTGCTAATTATTTGACGATAAGCCCTGGTCTAAGGTTCTTGAAAAATGAGGCTAGATTCTGGGATAAAAGCTATAATATAAGAGAAACTAAAAAAATCATTCCTAATGTACAATATGATGAAATAAAAACTCTCTAATTTTTATTATAATTTCAGGCAAAAAATTTCGAAAAACTTTCTCGATATATATATATATATGTATATATATATATATATATACTAATATATATATATATATATATATATATATATATATATATATATATATACTATATATCTATATATAACTCTATATATATATATATATATATATATATATATATATATGGGGTCAAAAAGAATTAGAGTTAGGAGGACGCTTAGGTGGAGATTAGAGATGATGGAGAACGGAAGGAAGTGGAGAGTGCCCTACTTTATATGAGGATGATTTGGCTTTGTGTGGCTAATCTGAAGAGAGTTTGAAGGATTGGTAGAGTAAGAGTAATTTTTATAGTAGAGAATGAGGAGAGTCGCAGTGGCGAGTTATGTTGGTGGTGGTAACTGGGACAACTAGAGTTTAAATATTTACACGATATAAGTTGGGCGTAAACACATCGGATAATGCAGAATGTAATATGAAGTTGTGAATGCTAGAGGAAGGTAGCTGGCGTTTGCGTTTAAATTCATGGTGGATGTTAAGGGACTACGTCTTGAGTGCGCTAGGGTTTTGCATGAGGCTATGTTGTTACCTGTGTTAGTGTATAGTAGAGAAACTATGGTCTAGAATAAAGGTATTCGATGTAAGGTTCAATATTTTGATAGACAATCTTATAAGCGTGTTAGAGTGTGAAAAAAATTGATAAAAATGAGGAATGAAAGGATTAGGGAGTTGTGGGTTATAAAGAAAGGGTAAATGAGAGAATAAATGAGAGTATATTGATATGGTTTGGTCATGGAAAGGAGTGGATGATAATCGGTTGGGCTGTTGTATAGTGGTGTGTGTGCTGAGAATCGACCGGTTGAAACCGAAAATAAGTGGATTGAGCCAGTAATGCCTGAAGGAGTGGAATGTGAGTTTTTGGCAGAGGTGAGAAGAAGGTGCATAACAGGAGTGAATCGCAGGGTTTGGTGATATAGTTGTAGGCATGACCCAGAGGATGAACCTACATTGGCGAGAAGCTACAGTGAGGTTCACGTCACAGTCTCGGTAAACCTAGGGCAGAACTTTTCCTGTCTGTGACGGGTTTTTACTTAAGGGGTATAAAGGGGACTGTTAAGGGGGGGCTTTCTTTCGACGTGCGTCATGTTCTTCTACCAATATATATGTATATCAGATATATATATATATATATATATATATATATATATATATATATATATATATATATATATATATATATATATATACTATATATATATATATATATATACTATATATATATATATATATATACAAAAATCTGGTATATATATATATATTCGCGGGACATAGCGTTTGTGACATATATCAATAGATAGATATTTGTTAATATTTATTTATTATTTATACAAATCATCATATCTCGCACAGGTGCAGGGTGGTGTTGGTGATTGATAAGGGTGTAAGCTTATCAACACCATTCATGAAAATAAAATTATGATAGAAGGGGGTTTTCAGCCCCTTGCTATCAGACGAAGAGAAATCTTCATATGACTCGAACGATGACTTTGAGATTTGCAGCTTCACACCAGAAGGCTCTGTTCACAATTCGTAGAATATAAAGTATCCAATATATATATATATATATATATATATATATATATATAATAATAACTCAATATATATATATATATAATATATATATATATGAAATATATATAATATATATATATATATATATATAATAATAATATATATATAATATAATAATAATAATAATATATAAATAATAACATATATATATATATATAATATATATATATATATATATATATATATATATATATATATATATATATATATATATAATATATATAACAACAATAACCAATGTATATATATATATACTAACTATATAATATATATATATATATATATCTACCTTATATATATATATATTGCACCGATACAAAATTTACTATTCCGATGCCAATACCGATTTTAATTTTTTTTCAATGTATAATGCCACGATGCTCATTGCATTATCGATACTTTTATCTCTATTAATATGGCCTTATATATATATATATATATAGCATATATATATATATATATATATATAACCAACAATATATATATATATATATATATACTCTTATATATATATATATCCTGATCTACGAAAAGAAAACGATTAAATTTGCAGATCAAACCTGAATTAAGAACAAAAAAAACCCAACCAGAGAGAAATAAAATAAACAGTACTTGGCAAGAATTTGAGCCATGTGGCTATAACCAAAGAGATTCGGATATTGATGTGGGATTCAACGATCAACTCGATATATTTTTTGTCAAAGAAGAGATACTATCTGAGGAAATACCGAAACGAAATTACGACCTGAAGTACGCCTTTATTTTGCGCAGAAAGTCAACCATTGAGTATTGATTAGGATAAAGATATTATTAGACTGGCCTAGAATAATATTAATGTTGATAGTAGTGATAGTGATGATGATGATGATGATGATGATAAATAATAATAATAATAATAATAATAATAATAATAATAATAATAATAATAATAATAATAATAATAATAATAATAATAATAATAATAATAATAATAATACATA
>JABUQX010142549.1:0-7500 GCA_015478945.1 Trachelipus rathkii
CATTGTACTTCGGTTCAGTTATCAATTGGGTGTTTAACCGTTTGCATTATCGTGAAACGCTTTCGCGTTTTCATTGCACCACTTCATATATATATATATCTCGGTTATTTATTTTAAACCAACTAAAAACTTATTTTTTTATTTTTTATTTTCTTTTTCACTTTTTCTAATAAACTAATTAAAAAATTTTCTAAATGAAAGAATATAGCTAATACATCCTAATTATATATTTAGATAGTAAATAAATTTAAGAAAAACATGTTCCAGACTTTACTAGTAGAGAACATGTAAGACTGAGCATAGCAGTTAAGTCTGGAGTCATAGAGTTAAGCGGAGAATTGATGAGAGTGTCTGAAATACGAGTCTTTGAAACTCTTTAAAGGAGAAGGTACATGAGTGGAAAATTAAAAAAAAAACAATGTCAATTACAATAAAATAAGGAGAATGATGCAACATTTCGATGACTAGAAAAATTGGAGAGTAGGAGAGTTAAGTAATCGACAAGCCCTAGACTACACTTTATTAAGGAGAGGAGTATGTGTGGAACCACCAAAGATATGTGATTCATACTGTATAACGAGGTGAATAACGCCCTTATGTAGAGATGGTACGAAGTTCTGAAGGCATCTTAGAATACCTAATTTCTTAGAAACTTGTTAGAAAGAACATGTGATCCTACTAATAAAGATCAAGAGAAAAGAAAATATGGTAATATAGTAGCGCAGAGGGACTTCACCCCAATTTTTATAAAAATCGCTGGATATATATATAGCTACTATATGTAAAATAATAATGAAGAATAAAAAACCAAACGTGGCAGTTTCTTTAGGAAAAAAAATTACAGCCTCTCAAAGTTGTTAAAACTTTCACAGGATTTTCTCATAAATTTTTTTAAAAATCACAGGATATATATATATATATATATATATATATATATATATATATATATATTATATATATATATATATATATATATATATATATATATATATATATATATATATATATATATATATATATATATATATATATATATATCAGGATTGATAAAAACCATGGATTTTGGCTTTTTTGATATAGTTGGTGGCTATTTGCCTCTAATTAATAATTCACAATTAGAGACAAAAAGATCAATGTCACTTGGCCAAAAAACAAAAACAAAAAAAACTGTGCTGCACCTGTTATCTCTCATATCACTCTTTCTACTATGCCTATGTATAACAACAGCATATATATATATATATGCTATATATATATATATATATATTTATATATATATATATATCTATGTAGACTTTTAATGTTATTGTATATACCAAAGATATATATCTTCTATATATATATATATATATATATATATATATATATATATATATATATATATATATATACTCTAAAAAAAATAATAATGAAGCATAAAAAAAATGATTTAAGTCTTTAATAAAAAAAAATTTACAACCTCTCAAAGTTAAAAATTTTCCCATAAGCTTTCTTATAAAAAAAAATTAATGGGCCTCATGGTCATTTTAGGGCCATCCTAGTTCAGGTTATGATAAGATCTGTTAAGTATACATAGATTTTCTGTGTATACCTAACAAAACCTATCATAACTTGAACTAGAGGGCCTGAAATGAGACCTAACCTGGATGGATCAAAAATGAAAAGTCTATGGGAGTTTTAACAACTTTGAGGTTGTAACTTTTTTTCCTAAAGAGACGGTTATGTTTGTTTTTTTTATTCATTATTATTTTTTAGAGTATATCCTGTGATTTTTATAAAAATCGGGGATGAAGCCCCTCTACGCTACTATTACGGAAATAAAGAACAAAAGAAGGCTAGTGTGGTTTTCAAAGATATTATAGTTGTGAAATATTGTTAGGTTGATAGATGAAGAAGCTGAGTTATTGAGGCAAGAAAACCAATGGGATTATTCCAAACTTTGCTAGTCTGTAACTTTTTTTCCTAAAGGTATAAGTAATATTTTTTTTTAGGCTCCATTACAATTTATTTATAGCCTATGCTGTGATTTTTATATAAAAAAAAATATCTATTTAGAGGCCCTTGGTTTATAGATAATATATTGACAAGCCCTAGGGTAGGAAGTAGGATTTGCATAAGTATTTTGTTACTCTAATTGACTGGGACAGTCTCGAGAGTCCCATGTGACTTCTTACTGTCAATGTTCTTTTAATATTAATGTTTTTATATTGAGCATGATGGGCAATTTTTATTTTTGTTTGTTTTTGTTTTGTTTTTGAGAGCGGACCTCAGCAAACGAAGGGCATATGCCGTCCCTGCGGGCAGACAAAACACTCCCCTTCAGGCTATCACGAGCTCAAGGCAAGCGAACCCACCTGCACGAGAGCCCGTGATACTACTATGGTGATACTCTCCGTTGGGAAATTTGGTCTATTTCACGTCTATTTACTCTAGTTGACAGGCCCAAGTGGATTCTTACTGTCTCTATACTTTCAACATTTAATATACCTTAGTTCACCATGAAAAAAATGCTGTTTTCGTTTTTGCATTTGTGCTTACGAAACGTAAGAAATGCTCGAGTTTGCGTTCGTTTTGTCAAACTTAGCGCAAAATCGAGAAAAATGCTCACCAAACGTAAGGAATTTCCTTAATTCTGTATTGTTGCTATTTCCCGTGCTCTCCGAATTGAGCACGTTCTTACGAAAAAATGTAAACAAACAAGATGGCGGCGGGAAAAGCCCGTTTGAATTGATGAATTTAATCAATAAAATTAGCTTTAAATCTAATTTCTTCCGAATCGATAAACTCCATCAAAATAGTTGATCAGTTATTACTTATTTGTAACATAAATCATTTGTTATTTTTTTATTTCTGTTTATTCCAAAATCACGTGCTCCATCACAACAGCTGATTCCAATTTTTTGTAAACAAAAGTGACTTTTATGAGAAATCGCGCTCGTTTATGCACGAAATTCGTGCTAAAACTGGGTAAGCATTTCTTATCGACCGTAAGCACAAATGACAAAAACGTAAACGGTTACTAATCATTTGTAATTTGTGTATATATGCATTATACCCAATATTTGGTAAAATTGATATAACGATATTTCTTTTCAATTATCAATATATCGATATTATTTTTTTTTATGGCTGCGTTCAGATACGGAGCAAAACAGAGGGGCTCACATGACTTTCTTTCTGGTTAATACCTTTTTAAACACCACTCTCGGTGAGCATAACATCATAATTCAGTGCTGACGTGATAAAAATCGTCACAAATTACGTAAGAAATAAGAGCTATTGTCAGAAACTAAGCAAAATCATAATCTAATAATAATAAAACTGAAAATAAGCTTAAAAGTGAATCCGCTAACGGCTCAAGTGCATTTGGAGTGACAAATTTTAAAATCACAGAAACACCCTAATTTTCTATAATATATTCGCCGAAAATTTTATTCCTAACTACGAATTTATTGTTGAGTTGTGAAGCTAAAAAAGTTTAATGAGGTTCTCATTTCTCATTTCATTCTCGTTTCTAGGTAAGAATATATATATATATATATATATATATATATATATATATATTTTATATATATATATATATATATATATATATATATATATATATATATATATATATATATATATATGTATATATATATATATATATATATATATATATATATAATATATATGTATATATATATATATATATATATAATATATATATATATATATATATATATATATATATATATATATAATATATATATATATATATATATATATATATATATACTATATATATATATATATATATAAATAATAATAAGTATGTACCACAGCATATTAATAATATATAACAATAACATATATATATATGTATATATACTGTATATTATATATATATATATAATATGTATATATATATATAATAATATATATATATATATATGTATATATATATATATATATAATAATATATATGTATATATATATATATATATATATATATATATATATATATATATATATATATATGTATATATAAAAATTATATATATATATATATATATATATATATATATATATATATACAAAGGTGGGCACCGTTAATGAGAAAGTTAACGTCGTTAATTTTTAATCGTTAACAAAAAATATTAACGACGTTAATCATTAAAGCGTTTATCGGTAAAGAATGTAGCGGAAGTTAACGTTAATCGTCTTAACGTTAACCGTCTTCACAATATGTAGGAATAGTAATAATTATTGTTAATTTTCTTTTATTATAATAATATTCCTAACAATATTAATAATGATATTAAGCTGACAAATTAATTAGGCTTTGACCTATAGCAGATGCTTTTGCCGCTTGCTGAAGAATACTTCCAAAGCGTAAATACCTTATCAATTATTACTCAATACCGGGTGTCCCGTAAAAGAATGTCCCAGTTTCAATGCTTTATTATCACAGCATAATATACAATATCCATATCATATCATACATCAAAGTGAAGAGTAAGTTGCATAGTTTCGAATATGCACTTGCGCCAGAACGAGTTCCTGATAGATCGACATACGCGCATGCGCGCATTCAGATGTAGTCATCTCTAGTGCGTGCGCCACATACTGACAATGGCGAATCTTGAGCTTAAAGCTTTCTGTGTCCTACAATTTGCTAAGTGTGAATCTGTAATTACGATTCAACGTGCGTATCGTTTGTTCCAATGTGACCCTCCATATGGCAAAAACATTCGCCGATGGTATAGGCAATTTGCAACTAATGGATGTCTTTGTAAAGGCAAAAGTACAGGACGGCTCAAAGTGACTGTACAGGATGTGGACCGTATCAGGGCCTCTTTCTTCATAGTCCTAAGAAATCCGTTCGGAGAGCAAATCACGAACTGAAGGTGCCAAAAACGACGGTGTGGAAGGTGTTAAGGAAACGTTTATATGCGTACATACCGATTTTTAATTTATTTATACTTTAAAAGCCCGACGACCGCTCCGGTTTACCTGTGCGGTGCTAGGTGCAGGACGATGACTTTCTAAGTCATTGGTGTTTAGCGATAGGTCCACCTTTCATCTCATGAGGGTAAGGTGATAGCCATAATTTTTCGTATCACCCGGGATGCGTCCATTTGAACTTGCAGGAGACTTTGAACATGATTCAAAGGTTAACTTTTTTGCGCCATATCCTGACCGCCAGATCTACAAGCCTTTCTTTTCGCAAACAACCATGGCTGGGAGCCGCTATCTCGACCATATTTTAAGTCACTTACAACAATGCTCTTTCCTACTGTTATTAGAGGATGAAACGTTAAAGCTTTTATTCAAGCAAGGTGGGCCTACGCATTGGAGTCAAATAGTGCGAGCGTGGTTGAACGACTTACTCCCAGATCGTTGGGTTGGTCATAATGGTCCAGACGACAGAGCTCTATATATCTGGCTCCCGGACTTAACGCCATGTGATTTCTTCCTATGGGGCTGCCCAATTATACGCAGAGTTGAAACACAGAATTGAACATGCCGTTCCTTCCATTACTCCGGATCTGTTAACCAATGTTTGGAAGGAATTGGATTATCGGCTGAATGTATCCCCTATAACGAAGGGGGCACATATTGTTCATAAATGACCCTTCGCTTTTTGATGTATGATATGCACATTGATAGCTGGCCCTTCTTGCGCTGTTATAATAAAGCATTGACTGGGACAGTATATTGTTGCAAAAAATAATAGGATATGTCAGCTAGGGTACTATTACAAATATGTAAGAATTTTTATAAATTACAACGCTTGAGGCCCTGATTCTTATATTTTCACTAGTCGCAAAGAAGCAGGGTTCAGAGTAACTAACGAAAAGAAGTTAATGACTTATTGAACGGGCAACAGTCACTATCTCTTTTTTTCTTCAAGCGAACCAATAAGAAATGAGAATACAGCAAAAAAAACGTCAAACGCATTTCTAAACGAGATAATACCGTGTAAGAATAAACACATTTTGAGCCATTGAGAAGAGCGTTTAGGAAATTTTGGAAAATAAAGTTTGTTATCAAAATCGAATCTAATACAATTTAAAATCTGAAAAGAAAATATTTTATAAACTCGTAAATTAAGGTAACAGTTAACGGATGTAGGGGAAATTTTAACTCGTTAATAGTCCGTTACTTTTTTCGAAATTAACGAAAGCGTTAAAGTTAACGAAAAAATTAAAGAGATAATAATAAAATTAACGCTTTTACTCGTTTTTTACCCCCCTATGTATATATATATATATATATATATATATATATATATATATATATATATATATATATATATATATATATATATATATATATATATTTATATATATATATATATATATATATATATATATATATATATATATACATATATATATAATTATATATATATATATATATATATATATATACCTTATATATATATATATATAACCTATAACTATACTATGCTGCTATATATATATATATATATATATATATATATATATATATATATATATATATATATATATAAATGCTATATATATATATATATATATATATATATATATATATATATATATAACTATATATATATATATATATATATATATATATATATATATATATATATATATATATATATATATATATATATATATATATATATATATATATATATATATATAACCATAGTATATATATATATATATCTATATACAATAATCCTCTTAACCATTCATTCCGCCCTAGGCAAAAAAAATTCACCTAAAGCGTAACCTTAAAGTGTATACATATATATATATATCTAGCCATATATATATATATATATATATGTATATATATATATATATATATATATATATATATATATACTATATATATGTATAGTTATTTTCTGCACTGTTCTAACCACCTAAGGATATCCCTCATATTCTGCCGCCTTAGGCATTTTGCCTGAGGAGACCCTATATATCATATATATATATATATATATATATATATATATATATATATATATATATATATATATAACATAACTAACAACATATGTATATCACTCACTATATATATATATATATATATATATATATATATATATATATATAGGTGGGCACGATAACGAAAAATGTTATCGCGATAACCGATAAATCGATAACGAAAACCTTATCATCGATATCCGATAACTCGTGATAAATCGATAATGCAAATTTCTATAAATCGATAAATCCAAATTTTTATGTATTTCATTTTATTATAAATAAAATGTTTAAAAAAAACGACTTTGGTTTTTAAGAAAATGTTAAAAATAAATTTATTACATCTTCTTTTCACCTATTTTATAGATTATAATATAAAATTTTCAGTTTTCTTTACTGACACGTACCCAGAAAATATGGAAATGTTGCTACTTGCTTTATATAACTTGTAAAACTTTGGATATCTTATTAAATAAATTTAATTTTTTCCCTTTGCTTCTCAGTGTTTTTTATAATAAAATTTTATTTTTTAATT
>JABUQX010142549.1:10000-12034 GCA_015478945.1 Trachelipus rathkii
AGAGGTAATAATGAAATTGGGTCTTGTTGCCGAACAGAATAATAGAAAAGCTGTTTTTCTTGTTTGATTGTTGCCTTCAACAATTTTTATCATATTTGTATGGAAAATAGCAATACTATGATATTTTTGAGTCCAACGGGTTTCACAAAGTTTAGGCAAGTTGGGAATGTATTTTCTTTTTAGGTTGGAGTCTCTGAAAAAGTTTGTCTTTTATTGTGGCAATAGTATTTCAAATTTCATTAATATTGAGTTCATTAATGACCAAATTAAGCCGATGGCTTACACAGTGAAAATATAATCTTTTTTCATATTTTTCCCGCAGTTTCTTTTGAACCCTATGTTTTATCCTGCCAATGCTGCGCAGCTGTCGTACCCCTGCCCAACGCATAGACTCGGCTTCAAACCTTTTCTAAAAACAAATCAATCTTTTTGGCAATGGTTCAAGAACTTCAAACCCCATAAAACCCCAGAAATTTTTCTCGAACAGTCATTTTTCAAGATCGAAAAACCTTAATGCTATAGATAATTGTTCGTTGCCTGACAAATCCGCAGTTTCATCTGCCAATATGGAGTAGATACAAAAAAATTTTTGCAACCGCGACAATCATTTTTATGATAATTCCACACAAATTGATCAGTTCATTTTGAATCATAGGAGACGTCCAGGTCACGATACCTGTCCTTAGATATGTTCTTTCTATTCCACATCCTACCCCATTCTATTCACTGCAGCTTAATCAGGTCTTCAAAAATTCCCTCATACAGGTCTTTACATCTTAAGGTAGTAGTATTTCAGAAAATTATGGTCTTCAAAATTGTTGCAATATTTCTTTTATTTTCTACAGTATTTTTGATGTGTTGTCTGCGCTAGTCAACAGATTTTTGCTTTCCGTTATTGAAGTTAACAGCTTGCCAGCCGCCAAATACTATCTGACATACAGGGGTTTAGCAACGGAGAATTAATAATGTCAGAGAGAAGCCAGCTGTATAAAAGCACAAGCTAGTTTGACTTTTAAACCAATATGAAAGGAAAACACATTAAACTTCAGAAGAAATAATATATGCATAATATTATTAATTTAAAGTACTACTTCATTATCTATCGATTGATGTATTTTTCATTTTCTACTAATAAACCCTTAAAGGTCATCTTACAGAAACATATAAAGGTTATAAATTTTTCTCATAAGATTTAGGGGCAGAATTACCCCTACTATACATGTATATATATATATCTTATAACATACATATATATACTTTCCTATATATATATATATATATATACATATATGCTACTTGCTGCTATATGCTCTTTCTGCATATATATAGCATATATATATAACAAAAGAATATCGCGGCGAAGGCGTGCCCATTATTGATAAAGGTTTCATCGGGCTTGGATGGCTGAGAGCCGTTGTCTGGGCCAGTTTAATAACGATGAGCGCCCTAATGTATGTATATGTATATATATATATACATATATATAATATATATAAAAACCTTATAATATATATATATATATATATATATATAAATAACCTAGATTATAACCAACTAATAACATATATATATATATGTATATATATATATATATATATATATATATATATATATAATATATAATAGTATATATATATATATATATATATATATATAATATATATATATATATATATATAATAACAACAACATATATATATATATATATATAACATATATATATATATATATATATATATATATATATATATATATATATATATATATATATATATATAATAAAATTAAAATAAAAAATATTTCTACTTTTCTACTTCCTGCTACCATTTTTTGTTTGAAAAAGCAACGTCTAAATTCTGACGGCTTACGGAAGATGAAACCTTACAGAGATTAAGGAAATTCATTTCGTTTGAGTAAGCATTTCTTACGATTTTTGTTTATCGTACAAAACGAACGCAAACTTTTGTTTGTAAGCACAAATCTGCGAAAACAAAAGAAACGCCTTTGTATTTTCGTCAATTTTCGTTGACAAAA
>JABUQX010142550.1:0-5000 GCA_015478945.1 Trachelipus rathkii
CCATTGTACTTCGTTCAGTTTTCTCAAGATGGGTGTTTAACCGTTTTCGCATTTATCGTGAAACGCGCACCGGCGTTTTTCGTGCGCCCTTCTAAAACTTTTTTGATTGCGTACCCCTAAGACGAAAATAATTCTATGATATTTGTACCCCTTATAGGACTGTAATATATATATATATATATATATATATATATATATATATATATATATATATATATATATATATATATATATATATATATATATATATATATATATATATATATATATATATATATATATATATATAAATATATATATATATATATATATATATATATATATATATATATATATATATATATGTATATATTTATATATATATATGCTATATATATATACTATGTATATATATATATATATATATCTTTACAAGTTTTAGGGGCATGCTAGGTGTAAGAAGAATTGATAAAATGAGGGAATGAACGTATTAGAGAGTTGTGTGGTGTGAAGAAAGGGGTAAATGAGAAAATAAATGAAAGTATGTTGAGATGGTTTGGTCATGTGGAAAGGATGAATGATAGTCCGGTTGGTTAAGCGGATGTATAGTGGCGAATGTGTTGGGAACCGACCCGGCTAGGAGACCAAAAGAGAAAAGTGGATTGAGTCGGTGAACGAATGTCTGAAGGAGAAATGTGAGTTTGGCAGAGGCGAGAATAAAGGTGCATAATAGGAGTGAATGGCGGGGTTTTGTATGAGGGCATAGTTGTGGCCCACCTGGGCCAAGGGATGAACCACCCTTACATTGACGATTTACCATAGTGAGGGTCCGTCGCGGTCCCATGAAGCTCTAGGGTGGATTTTCTGTCTGTGACGAGTTCTCACCTAATTAATGGTACAGAGGGGGTGGTAAGGCTGGGCTTTCCTTTCGACTTTTGTCATATTCTTCTACTGCTTTCTTTTTCGATGCATGACACGCACCTTACCCCCAGTCTTGGGACCAAGGGGGAGAGATAAAGGAAGGAAAAGGATATGCATATATATGTAATAATAACATATATAACAATATATATATATATATATATATATATATAATATACAACCATATATATATAGCAATAATATATAAGTTATCCCTAATATATGTATATATTATATGTAACATATATAATATGTAATAATAACTTAACCAATAATATAATATATATATATAACTGTATATATATATATATTCATATATATAACTATATATATATATATATATATATATATATATATATATATATATATATATATATATATATATATATATATATATATATATATATATATATATATATATATATAATAATAAAATATATATATATATCCCATAATAACTCTATATAATAATAACTATATATATATATATATATATATATATATATATATATATATATATATAAACTCGCGGACAAATTTAATGGATCACTCGTAAATATAATGTAAACTCTCATTTTTGGAAATGTAGAGCTAGGGTTTTATTTGGTTTTATTTGGGTCATACCTAACTTCGGAGTGTATACCGTATGTAACTACACCGTGTATGGAACTAAATGACATAATAAAGACAACCAACCAAATTACGAAATCCCGAAAGTGCGTTCTAGGAGAACAAGATGGCAAGACACCAACCAACTAACGAAACAAACCCTATGCTGTAAGTCGTAGCTTGACAAAGACTGTCACAATGGAAAGACATCGTCAGAGAAGAGGAACGTGCCATAGGAGTTATCACACTGTCAGAAGCAGGCCATTCTCAGAGACAGGTGGCTCAGCAACTCGGGGTAAACCAATCGACGGTCAATCGAATCCTTCGTCGGTTCAGGGAGACTGGCAGCAACCGTAGACGACATGGTCATGGTCGCCCGAGAGAGATGACAGATTCCTCCGTCTGGCAGTGCTTCGTGATCGTTTCCAAACAAGCGTACAGCTACAACACAGGCTCCGTGAGGTCAGACATGTGCCCATTTCCGAGCGTACAGTGAGAAGACGACAGAATGAACGTGGAGTACGTATTACAAGGTCTGCCATCGGCCCTCTCCTGATCAGGGAGCATCGGGTTGCGATTTCATTTTTCACAAGCGTATGGAGATTGGACACTCACAGATGAGTCGAGGTTCACACTACATGGACCAGATGGACGTCTGCGAATTTGGAGACGTGCAATATCTCCCCAAGGATTCCTTTTGGAGGTGACTCTGTGATGGTGTGGGCAGGCATTTGTTTGGGTGCTCGCACGGCATTGCATATCATGAGCAGAGGAACGCTAACGGCTAAAAGGTATGCGGAAGACATCCTTCAAGAGTATATAGTGCCTTTCGCGTCCTTCATTGGCGTCCATTTTTTGTTACTCCATGACAACGCCACACAGCACACTGCACAGGTCGTCCAACGGTACCTACAACAGGTAGGGATCAGACTCCTGGCCATTTCTGCGAGGAGCCCGGACATGAATCCCATTGAACATGTTTGGGATTTGTTGGGTAGGCGTGTTCGAGCCCGTGAACATGCTCCGTCCACACTCAGGGAACTTGCAAACGCTTTGACAACATTCCGCCGCAGGAGACCATCTCCAAGATCATTTCATCAATGCCGAATCGCTTGGAGGAAGTTGGAAGGGCCAGAGGGGGTACAACCCATTATTAGACACCTTTATGCTGCATTTCACATTATAATTTGTAGAATATTGTTGTTATTTTAATAAAATCATCATATCCATATTTTTTTGTTTTCTTTATTATACCATTTAATTCCCTACACACTGTCGTTACATACGGTTTATACATTTATAACCCTGTGCAACACTCCCGAGTTAGGTATGAACCAAATAAAACCAAACCCTAGCCCTACATTTTCCAGTATGAAAGTGTTTAAATTATATTTACGGGTGATGCATTAAATTTGCCCCGAGGAGTTATATATATATATATATATATATATATATATATATATATATATATATATATATATATATATATATATATATATTTATATAATGCTATATAACTCTTCTATAACTATTTTCTGTGTATTTGTATTATATACGTTTGTAAATATATATATATATATATATATATATATATATATATATAAACCTTATGCTGCTATAAATATATATATATAATAACATATATATATATATATATATATATATATATATATATGCTGCTATATATATATATAACTGCTGCTGCTGCTGCTCTATCACTGCTGCTGCTATACTCTTATGGCTTTCGACGTTCGAGATCAACTGGTGATATTCTTTCCTATCTCACTGATCTATGGTCTTCTGCCCTTAGGGACTATGGGGAGTCTTGTGTGGTAGCGCTTGACATATCTAAAGCTTTTGACAGGGTATGGCATGCGTCGCTACTCTCTAAGCTACCTTCCTTTGGATTTCCTCCTTCGCTTTGCTTACTCTTGTCTAGTTTTCTTTCAGATCGTTCCATTTCAGCTCTTGTTGATGGAGCAACCTCTTTCTCCTTTCTTGTTAATTGTGGTGTTCCTCAGGGTTCTGTTTATCTCCACCTTTATTAGTACTTTTCTTTAACGGTTTTCTTAGCTCTACTTCTAACTCTGTTCACTTTTATACGTACCAACTCTCCATTCCTCCACTCATTTCAAATGTGCTCCCTCGTTTGTATCTAGAGTTGCCTCTCGTCTACAGCTTTCAGATTCAATTCTTGCTGATCTGGTCGGGATTTCTCAGTGGGCTATCCATTTTGTGAAATTCAACTCTTTAAAAACTCAACCTCTTCATATCTCCCTCTCTAAAACACCTCCCAACTTTCCTATCCCCTTCGACTGCTCTAATGTCTCACCTGTAAACAACAAATATTCTTGGACTGAACATAAATAATGAATTGTCTTGGAGACCTCGCCACATCACATCGGTTGCTAAAATGGTCTCAATGAAGCTGGGAATTCTGTTCAGATTGCGTGAACTTTCTTCTGCTCAGTTACTCTAGTTATTTAAGTCTTATTTGCCCCTGTATGGAATACTGTTCCACCCTCCTTTTGGATAGTGTTGAGGCTAAGGCTAAGGCTAAAAGACTAATAAACTGTCCCTTTCTAATTCCCTTGACAATCTTTCTCTGCGACGTGATATTGGCGCCCAATCTCTTTTCTATAGGTATTACAATGGCAGGTGCTCGAGTGAATTGACCTCTCACATTCCTCCACCACTGAGTCGCCCTCACAAAAAACAAGTGGTGCCTTACTCTCCACATGGTATTGTGTGAAGATATTGAAGACTCCAAGGCTTACTCGTTGAGGGGCCTCGCTTCTTTCCAGCCACATCTGTTTTGTTGAACTAATTGCCTTCATCCATTTTCCTGCAGTTTTCAATCTTCCTCTTTTTAAGTCTCGCGTCTGCCCACCTGAGGGAATTGCGTTAGACAAGGGACTGGGTGAATTTACTTTCCCTTTTTGTTTTTCTTTTCACTTTTGATTTTGTTTTTGCCCCCTACTTTGGTAAAGGAATACTTCCGTGAATAGTGGCATCGTATATATATATATATATATATATATATATGCTATATATATGCTATATATATATATATATATATATATATATATATATATATATATATATATATATATATATATATATATATATATATATATATATATATATATACTTTGCTGCTATATATATATATAACATATATATATATATAAATAAAAAAATAAATTAATAGTTATTATTGGTCGTCGTCTATGGTGTGGTCGCCTAAAATTTTTAAATTCTTAATTTGCTCGCGATAGACTAAAGGTTGGGCACCACTGCTTCTTCATTATTGTAGGTGAGTACTCTGGTTTCAAAACCAAAGGTTCCAAAAATAATTTGAGAATTGTGACATCTCTAAAAATCAATCTTTAATATTTTCTTAATTCTATGCTCTTGATTTGTTTTCGATAAAGTTTGGCCGCACAAAATAAGGATTTCCAAATTTCTTCCCGGTTGATCTTTGCAACTGT